>KL283608.1:458-15866 GCA_000699545.1 Podiceps cristatus
GGTCACAGTTAGACACTTTGGTGAGTGGTGGAAAGGTTAAAATAAAGTGTAGGCTTCATCTTAGAGTATACCTATGTTGTAAATAAATAAAGATTTGTTGTCTGACGTGGGCTGCTCGTGAGGGTTTAGGCTGTCATAAGCCTCTGCAGTTTGCACCAGTCCCACAAAAGTGGGACCTTGAAGCGTGTCCCAGAGATTTCTGATAGGTGAATTTCAGGTTATCAGTGAAGCCCTGTCTACTCAGGCCTTGAAGACTGAGCACTAGGTCTGGAATTAGAAGTGGGGGGAGAAAGAGCCAGTGAAATGTATACCCCCTGCTTTTTCTCATGCTTTGGAGATGTACTACCACGTTCTGCTCATAGCAAAGTCTGCGTTGCCTCAGACTTCAAATCCCATTACAGGTGATTACAATAATCAAGAGATAACAAATTCACGAATCATCTGACCCAAGTCCTTGTATGAAAGAAAGGACATCATTTCCGACAGACTGGATGTGGAAAAATTAATTTCCTGGCATCCAAACCTAAGAACAGCCATGCTGGTTGAGACGAGTCCATCCAGCCCAATAGCCTGTCTCAAACATAAACAACAGCTGATGCCTGGGGAACAGCATAAGAGAGGGCTAAGCACGCAGTGATAGTTCCCTGGCATGCTGTCCCAAACTCCAGCAAGCTGTGGCTCAGGGACTTCCCTGAGACAGATGTGGTATCTTTAAATTTAATAGCCCTTGATGGATTTTTGCTTCCATGAATTTGTGTAATTGCTTTTTGAACCCATATCAATTTTTGACATTGCAGCATCCTGTGACAATTAGTGGCACGCTCCAACAAAGCAGGGTGTAAAGAAGAGCCCTTATTTTGTTTGTTTTGAACAGGCTACCTAATAATTTCATCTGATGCTCCTAGTTCTCATGGTATGAGAGTCAATTACAATCATTCCCCATTTGCCTTCTCGGTGCCATTCATGATTTTATAGACTTCTCTCATATCCCACTCACATTTTCATTTTCCAGACAGACACTTCTAATCTATTTTGAAATCCTAATACAGAAGCCATCCTACAGCCTGGACCTTCCTCTGGCTCCAGCATTATTATTTTTGAGCTAGCGGGCTTGAACGACACCATGTTTGGGGTGCAGACATGTTGGATGTATTTATACCAGGACATAGCAGTGTTTTCGGTTTTGTTCCTTCCATACTAAATCCTGAAAGTTGATTTACTTTTTTGAAAACTGCTGAGGGTGGATCTGGCATTTTCATAAATATGTCTAGCTTTCACAGCACTGCAAGGATTTCTTCTCCGAGAGCTAACAGCTAGTCCAGCACTGTCAGCGCTGTACATAAAGTTGTCTGCTTTGCCCACTGGCATTCCAATACACATATATACACTGCATTTCCTCCTTCGTTTTATCACACGATTACTCAGTATCATGAGATGGTGTTTTTGTCATGTGTCATGTTTTTACTACCATAAATAACGTCGTGTCACCCACAAGTTTGCCATCTCACTGTTCATCCCCTTTCTAGAGTAGAAGTCCAGCTGACGGATTTGATACCTACTTAAGATCCTGGCAGAAAACTGGAGGGGCGCTGGGGGGGACAAAATAGCGGGTACCTTGACTGTTTCTTCTCTTTCCATCAGCATGGCGTACATCTTGCTTAGATTTGGATTGAGCCAGCTGCTCCTTGGGGAGGTGCTGGCAAGCTCTTTTTGACCCTGCAGCATGTTTGGAGGGATGCTGGTGAAGGCCAGCCGGCATGCCTAAGGCCAGCTGTTTAGCTGACAAAACCAATTTACGCTAGCCAAGGATCTGGCTGAAGACATGGAGACACAAGTGCTAGTCAGCCCATCACGGGGATGGGGACATCTGACGTGGAGGTGCGGTGACCTTGGCTGGAGGCCACGGTGGAGGCAGGTGGGGTGGCCTGAGCGGAGTCCGCGGGGCAGTCCCGGGCTGAGGCTGAAGTTGTCGAGGCAGTGCCCATCCTTTGCATACCTGGTGGTGTTCCTGCACGCAAGGCCTGACAGTACGTTTATTATTAATAACGAGAAAGGCTTTCGGAGGCAGGCCTCATGCTTTCTCGCTGCTTGTCGGCGCTGAGCGAGGCCAGTCAGAGTGTTCTGCGAGCAGTACGTGCACAGTCAGAGCTGTCCCCGGTGCGTCCCCATTCCAGCGTGTCAGCCAAGCGTTTAAGACACCTGCTTCTTTTTGCTCCTGCGCTGGCCATGGACTAATAGGGACAAACGGGAAGAGGACCTAGCAGAATGCAGAAAATAATCGTCCTGTGCCAAAAGGGAATGTATGATCAAAACTACAATGGGCAGGCAAGCAGCGAGGCAGTGACCCGAGGCAGCGCAATGTGTCAGGAAGAGAGAGCAGCAGCCCAGGGACAGCAACAGCCCAGAGCCTCAATTTGTAATGACTGTGTGGACCACATGCCAAAAAGTTTCTCCCCACCTCCTTGCTTCAGGGAGCTCTCCTAATGTTCTTAGTTGCTTGGACATCACGAGAAAAAGAGCCTGCGTGTTTCCAGCGTACGACCTAAGGCATCTGCTCGAGCAAAGCGGCACTGCCGAACCTGCCTCTAACACAGAGTGCTCCAAACACCTGTGAGTCAGACGATGGGAAATTCTCCCTGTCTTCACAAGCACAGATGAGTTTGAACCTTCTGGGCATTTTAGCAGTTTACCATCTGCACATATAACCTTTTTTTCTGAGCACATGGAAGTCTTGTAGGAGGATGTTAAATCCAGGAACCAAAATAAGGAAACATGTTTACACCTGCTACATCTGTTCAAGAATTTCCAGCCTCTCTTACACTTTTGACTTTCACGTTCCCCCTCCTCCTCCCTCCTGTTTGGTCAAATGCCACCGTGTTAAAAACAATCCTGTATTTTTTCCTCCAAGTCTCACAGACTTTCTATCGAATCTTGTGAAAACTTACAGCAAATGAAATAAGCTGTGAAATGGTCTAGTGATACAAGCAAGTGCTGGCTGCAGTGTCTCTTGCTTATCCGGGATTGTCTGGATATTGGGATTCATTGTGAAGAAAAAAGACATTAACTACATGAAATATGGTGATTTTAGTTTTTTAAGGTAGAATTAAAAATGTACAGTTGAACCATTTCTGATACAGATGAAATCTTCCTGCAAGCCAGGTGCAATAAAACAATTTAACGAAAAATAGATTATGAAAAGGATTATAGCACACAAAAGAAATCAGCACAAAGAAGAACATCTCTGTTAGCAGATGCCCCAGTCAATTATAACTTCTTTGTTATAGAAAACACACTAGTATCTGCTGTCAGAATGATCTGTTTCACTGAAAGAATTACCTGTACGATTACACCTACCACAAAGTCAGGCCCCGAGATATGCAAAATTTATGAAAGGGAAAAAAGATCCTTGACTTGTTGGGAGGGAATACAAAAATAATTTCTACTGAGCAGGATTCAAAGGAAATTTTTTTGTAATTTTTACTGAAATTTTTTATTATTGAAAATATTAGTATTTTTCTGTGAAGTAAGTGCTTTTATTAAAATTATTTCAGAAGTGATCGGTAGCGTTTTTGTAACCATTCAAATGAATGTATTGATAAAGATGTTGCAAAATAGAGCAAGAGATGCAAGAAATATTGGATAACCTCAGACATTTTTCTCTAAGTAATCTATTTTTGATAATGGCTTTTCTCTTGGAAGATTTACACTGGCTTTATGAATACATGAGCTGGATTATTAATAATACGGTGGCAGTACTGGGAAAAATCCTCTGCTCCCCATCATTTCCTAATAAAGCCCAGTTAATGGAAGAAAAATGCTTTCACGGGTCAACAGGTAACTAAGGAAAGTGGCATTTAGTGAATGTGGCATTTGGTGTTATGATAGGGCCTCTGGTTCTTTGAATTGCTGCGTGGTGCTTGTGTGAACCATGCTTTCTAAAACAGTAAGAGAAATTAACAATATTAAGGCCAATATGGGACAGATTTGGGAAGGGTTGACATAAGTCTTGTGGTCCTAACTCGGGCAAATTCTCACTGACAGGTCTTGGCCAATACAATCTGCAGGTGTCCACTTTCTTTCAGGATTTAGCCCAGTATTCAACCAGAAGAAAACAGTTCAGTAATTCATTAGGATATGATCACGCCGGGCTGGTTACTAATTGTTCAAAATACCATTGGAGGCACTCCAGGATGCTGCACAGCACTCCACAGCTGGCAGCCATGGTACACAGGCGGGTATGCCACCCAAATAGAACTGAATAGCACGGGAGCCGCAGGAGGAAAGCAAAAACCCCTTGCTTCCAAGCCCATGGGAAGCCTCCTGCATCGTGAAGAGGGAGCTGCAGGTGCAGGGGGCTGCAGGCAGGACGAGTGCAACACGCAGCCCCACTGTCTCGTGCCGAAGAGAAATGTTAGTGGCAAAATAATTTTACTCCTGGCTGTCAAATGGGAACTGCGGGGTTCCTCTCCTAACAATGAAAGGCAGACTACTGTGCATTAACAGCCCTGCCGGTGCACAAAGTGGCCTAGCCTGTTATTAAACTGTACAGCTAAAGCTGTTGTTCTCCACTTAGCTGAAAGTGAGTTACCATATTGCAGGTCCCCCAAGACATTCCCTACCCTTGACATATCCTCTCCTTCGCGTGAGTGGTAATGACTGGGATCAGGTCCCTCAGGCTCCTGCTTGCTTTACCTTGCTTTAGAGCTGCTTCTTTGAATAACAGAGTGCTGGTCTGTGCCCTCTCTTCCCTCCACCCACCCCCTCAGCTTTTATTCCCTTTATTCCTGAAACTCTTTAGTGGCCGTAAGGATCTTTCTCTGCAATAAATACAGCCAAGACAACTCAGTTGTCCTCTAAGCAGGCTGCAGGTGAGGTTCCCATGCACAGCATAGATTGGATTCTAAATGTATGCAAATAAGCATTTGTGTGCTTGACCCCATGACACAGAAGCATCAGGATTTACTCACTGACAGTTTTTTTCATGTACTTTTAAATTCACATTTGCAAATTTGGCTCTGGAACTAACAGAACTGCAGTAATAACAAGATTCCGACATCCTGGAAAATTTCACAGCTATACTGAGTAAGGACTTGAGCCTAAAAAGCTGTACAAAGATGTAGATGTATTTTGTTATATGCACTTATTTTTTTAAAAAAAAAACAAAACACAAACAAACAAACAGAAAAAAGGAAAAGGTCTGCTTAGTATTAGTCTCACTTCCTCAGGATAGACTGGATGGCCTTCACACACAGTGCCACAACAGATAAAATCAGTCCTTTCCAAAACCTTTTTTGTCACCGCCTGGCTTTGCTTTATATTGTGTGTGTCTAGTCTTGATCTGTCGCTTTCTCCAAGGCCAGCAAAGTAAACTCATCCTCCTGACTCATAGCTCCAGATGGATTCAAGCTCGAGCACACTGTCCCCTTGGAATTTGGCATATGTAGGTTTATATGCCCTAATCAATCAGGCTGATTTCAGTTAATCCTAATCGTCCTATTAGGGTTCCCAGATAGCAACAACAGCAGCTAGAAATCCCCAAGCAGCCTAATTGACTTCATCTAATTACATTCCTTCTTGAGATTTCCATTAAACTACCCCCTGAATTCATTACAGTGGTTGGCTGTAGGTTTCTAGGACTTCTTAAAAAACATGCAGCTATTGGGATAGCTCAGTTCTAGAGAGCCGAAGTAGTTACTATATTTAAGATCTTGCCACCTCCACATAGCTATCTGTCAGTCATACTGCTGTAGCATATATCAAATGTGCCATCTAATCACTGTGGGGGATACCAGTTTTGACTCCTGGCACTTTGACTCATTTCTGCCAACGTGCCGCCTGTGGTTCTTTCCTTGTGGCACTGAACGAAACGCACGAGTCGGAGGCTGCCAGCTCCTATTAACCTCTCGCATAAAGGATTTATAGATATGTCTCATTATAAAGTAAGGAGCTGACATTCACCTCAAAAGTAGTTAGCTTGGAAAAGAATGCTCTTTTGTCAGTATTCACCTTCCTCTGTGCTCTTTCTGTGGTAGTAAATTGTAAGCTGCACAGTTGAGATGGCATCTGTCATAGTTAGGTTTCTTTGGCTAATTTGATCACTTCTTCCATTAAAGTAATGCTTTGGCTTCCCAAATGTCGCTAAAGCTCTCCGTTCCTGCCTTTTGCAGAATACAGAAATATAACCCTGAAAAAAAGGAATGGCTATCTTCCACCCTCGGAACTGAAAAAGAGGAAACTTCTGGGCTAAGGATAAAGTTGTTGAGCCCAGTCTGGTTTCTTCTGTACATGCAACTGAGACCAGCTTCCACAAAACCTGAGGAGGCTGGAAGCAAAGGACCCTTTTCATAGGTGATTTCATATACAGTATGCATGCGTATCAATGCTTTGACTGTAGTTCACTTAAAAATGAAAACAAAATGCTGGCTAGACACTGGGAGATAGGCACTTTGACAACTGTCAGGTTGGAAAGTGCTTTACATGTAAGACAAGACGTTGTGTTCAGTCTGTTAAGAAACTGATGCCACTGCTCACTTTTACAGACAGTTCCTCTAGGTGGGAATGACACCGATATCATTCACACGGAAACTGCCAGATTGATGTCAGTCAGACAGCAGAGTGTTCAGGTTCATTGGAAGGAATGCAATACCTTTGCAAAAATAAAATCCTTGACCACGCTCAGGGGGAGCCAGTCGGAAAGGAACGTACCCTTGCCAAATGTTTAATCTTGCATCTCTGCCTTGTAGAGGGTGTGTTCCCTTTCGAGGCAGAGCCAAGGACAGTTGAGTAGTTCTGTGTGAATAACACCCGATTGTTGCAGGAAAAGAGTTATGTAATTAAGCCATAAACAACGTATGCGGTAATTTTAACTAAGTTTGAGACTTTGTAAATCACAGAATCATAAAGTGATGCTATGGGGAGATTATATTTTCCCAAAATATTGATGTTTACGCTAGATTAATGGCTGCTTGCCTGTAGAGACAAACGGTGAACAGAATATCTATCCAAGGTCAGGCTATGACTGAGCTGCAGACACAATAAGTCACTAGAAAGTTTTGTGTAAAAGGATTTGGCCTAAACAGATATTTCTAAGAGCTGGCTAAGGTTGCTAATTATTTCTCTGAATAACTTTCAACTGACGTTTTCTGAATCATTTTCATACCAGAGGGATTAGTAAATAGTTTTTAGTAAAAGGAACACACACCAAAACTTGTAAAATGCATTTACAAAAACTTTCTGTAATACTTAAATGCCAGTTTTGGGCTTGTTTTCTCCCTTTTCTTGTTCTATTTTGGCACTAACATGCAAAAGGAAGCTCAGGCAGGGGAGGGGGGGTGGTGTGAATAAAAAAGAAAGGGGGGGGGAGAAAAAGCAGAAAAGCTAAGAGAATGCAAACTAGAACTGAAGAAACCTTAAGTGCCTCTCAGAATTGGACACACCATCGACTTTATAAGAGATGCAGGCACTCTGTAGGCACTGGGAGAAGCGAAGGCCTAATTCATCCACTCACCAGAGGCACCGGCTGAGCCTCCCTCTATTGTTTCAGCATTTCTACCAGTGCAGTATACGGTTCGATGCAACTCAACCTTACGTAAACAGCCTGACTTCTTACATTGAATATTATGCTCTCCAGATTATTTACATGACACAAATAAGGGATGATCTCAGTAGTTTTGGAGGGTCAGTTCTAGACTCTTTGGGAAAGCACACCTTTGCTGTGTGGCTTACTTTTAAATTTTAAACTTTCTGACTTCAGCCCGGAAAAGTCTGAGCTGACATGGTTTTCCCACTGATACACAGTGTTCTGCATTCTGACTTCTTCCTTTTTGTCAAATGATATGGTCTAGCCCATCCTTTTGTCTATACAGAATTATACAGGGACATGGAAAACATGCAAGTAAAACAAGTTCTTGAAATCACAAGGAGCAGAAATGGGCTATGTTCAGGTAACACTTCCTTTGAAGCAGTTAGGCACTGATTTGTTCATCCAGTCTCAATTTCCTCCTCTCTTCGTGGGCCCGAACAGGTGTGGGCACAGGCAGAGGGTGCTTCTGCAGGGAGGCTGGCTTAAGTAGTGGTGCTAGAGAAATAGGAGGAACTGTAAATAGTGGAAAGTTTCTACTTGCCTTTTCTTGGGAAGAGATCTCTGAAAACATTACACAATGAATTTGCTCAGTAGGGCTAAAAGTTTGTCAGCATTGGGTTTTTTTTTTTAAAGAATGTGTTATTTGTAGGCCCCCTGTGGTCAGCTGGGTGTAGCTTTGGGGGTCCGAAGCCATGTTAGGCAGAAGTGCCTGGGTACTTTGGGAAGCCTCCAGATGACATGTCATCTGCACTACCTCCTGCTGGCAGTAGGACAAGTTCTCTACCTGTTTCTGGTTCACCACTCACAGCTGTGCCTACGCTCGCAAACGTAACATAGCTGCCGACCTACGTGTGGGGAACAGCTGGCTCCCTGGGAAGCCCAGAGAAGTCAAGGGGAGGACAACGTTAGTGAATGACAGACTACGGGGAGGTCCCCAAAGTGCACTTTTGTTCATCTAGTCAGCCATCAATTTCACCAGCTCAGCGTGTTGGCTGGCAGATCCTTGAGGTTTATGAAAAACAGGAGGGCACATTGATGCTTTGTGTTGCACCGACTGGAACAAGAACTGGAAACGATGACGTTCCCGGTTTCACAGGCACGCTGCTGCCTTCCTCCCTTTACAAACACAGGGGCTGCACTGTTTTCTTGCAGTAATGCTGAGCATGTCATGATCCAAGGGGGTTAGAGATATGGAAGGGCTTTAGTTTGGGGAGATGCCAGTGCCTTTTCAGAGACGGCTGGGAAGCTGGGATGCCTCATACATCTGACAGTGGATGCTTTGTGTGACCTTGAGATTGGGGCGGGGGAGGTTCTGCTGAGGGGCCAGGTCTGGGGGTGGACACTTCCTTAGTGCTGTCAGACCACGATGCTTTAACCAGCTGACCAAAAACTCTCGGGGTGAAAATTAAACCTAGGATTTGTTTCTGTTCATTGGGACCATCTTTGCAACAAATGCATTGGGGGGGGGGGGATAAAGATGGGCCCTACAATATCATTTCCTTTGCTGTCAAATGTTTTCTTTAGTGAGACAAGCAGGATGAGAAAAAATCTCCTGTTCCTGCAACGTGAGCTCAGGCAAAGCTGATCTCACTGTGAGAAAGCATTAGCTTCTTAATTTGTGCTATTGAAACTGTTCTGTGGACTTCCATTTGGTCGGGAAAGGAACTCCAAAGTAAAACAACTGCCATGCAGGGGAGGCTGCAGATGGCTCAGTAGTAACACACATACTGTACACCTGCACATGTTTGGCACAGAAGGGTTTGAGTGCAGATTTGCGAGCTAGCCAAGGGAAGACAGATTTATTTTTTTGAGGAGGCGGAAAGATCAGATCACCTCCAGGTGCTACCCTGATAAACACTGAGAATATCTCACCAGTCTTCTACAGTTATTCTCTGATCAACTTTATCCTTGAGATAGGAATTAGAGGGACAGATATGTTATCTGGGAAGTTGTCCAGATTCATTTCCAAGGAAGTTAGAGACTCGGCACAGGCCTTCTATAAGTAAGGTTGTTGGGGTTTGAGTGGGTTTTTTTTTTCCCCAAATATGGGGGAGGGGAGTGATGGTTGTTTGCAACAGCATTGTAGGCAGTTGGGACACTAGGCTCAAATTTGACTGCAAATTTTGTAGACCTGGATGTAATTATTAATAGCCAAACATCTTCTCATTTTGCTTTTTTGGTATGCTCTGCAAATTGAGATTCAAAAAAGATTTTGTAAAATAACAAAACACACAACCCCCTCTACAACATTCAGAAGAGAAAGAAATCTCCTCCAGAAGTCTGTCTGCACTAGGGAGGAAGCTCTGAGGAGATTATCCACTTGCTCCATAAGGCTCTGAATTCAGCCTGTGCTACAGGAAATGGCAGCAGGTGTCCTGCCGTTCCTACCCAGAGCCCAGCAGTCAGTAGCAGAAAATGGGAGGCCAGCAAGAATGGGGTTAAATGCTCATTCACATTTCCTCATGCCGTGTACCTCTCAGCTGCCATGCAGCCCACAGTCTTATGTAGCTGTACCTGTTAAGTAAGGTATAGCCCAACTTACTTAGGTTGGACATTCACCAAGGGTAAGTCCTGCCTGACCAACCTAGTGGCCTTCTACATCAGTGGACAAGGGAAGAGTTATGGATGTCATCTATCTGGACTTCTGTAAGGCCTTTGACACGCCCCCCACAACGTCTTTCTCTCTAAATTGGAGAGAGATAGATTTGATGGGTGGACCATTCAGTGGATAAGGAATTGGTCAGATAGTTGCATCCAGAGGGTAGTGGTCAACGGCTCCATGTCCAGATGGAGACTGGTGACAAGTGGTGTCCCTCAGGGGGACCAGTACTGTTTAATATCTTCATCAATGATATAGACACTAGGATCAAGTGCACCCTCAGCAAGTTTGCAGATGACACCAAGCTGAGTGGTGCAGTAGACACGCCTGATGCCATCCAGAGGGATCTGGACAAGGGATCTGGAATCTCATGAGGTTCAACAAGGCCAAGTGCAGGGTCTGGCACCTGGGTCAGAGCAACCCCCAGTATCAGTACAGTCTGGAGGATGAAGGGATGGAGAGCAGCCCTGTCGAGGAGGACCTGGGAGTACTGGTGGATGAAAAGTTGGACATGAGCTAGCAATGTGTGCTCACAACCCAGAAAGCCAATGGCATCCTGGGCTGCATCCAAAGGCCCTGGCACAGGTTGCCCAGAGAGGTGGTAGAAGCCCCATCCCTGCAAACATTCAAGGCCAGGCTGGACGGGGCTCTGAGCAACCTGATCTAGTTGAAGCTGTCCCTGTTCATGGCAAGGGGGTTGCACTAGATGGCCTTTAAAGGTCCCTTCCAACCCAAATTATTCTATGATTCTATGACATATCACTGCCGGAGACATCACACTTCATACACTCCCTGAGCTACCTTGCTTGGAGCAAGTACTGCTACAGAGTGCTGTGTTGCAGCACCTGGGTGTGCTCTTCCTTAAAACATCTTGAGGTCTCTACCCTATAAAATGGACAGACCTTGAGAGAGATGCGTGCAGAAGGAGAAAGCTAAGAAATGCTCATTGTTGGTCCTGTTGTTTCAGCTAAAGACGACAGGCAACATGACTGGATGTAAAGCAAAAACCTTTCTTTACAAGGTGGTCACAGCAGTTCAATGTAAGTTATTTTTTAAACCAGTGATTAAACTAGCATAAACCACTGTGTGGTCGCTCGCAGTTCAATTTAACATTGGCTGGCATGGATGACAGCTCATATTGATTCTTGCCTGTCTAATCTAAATTGATATAAGCCTTATTTCAAATGAACTAAGCCTGTCTGAAGAGCGTTATGCACTTGTCTAAGTTCATGAATTTAAAAGAAAACCTTTGAACAAAAGGCTGCAGGTTTCTCACAAAGACAAAACTCACAACTCAATACTGATTTTGACAGTTCTCCCATTAACCTTCACTACAGACAGCTGAGGAAAGTTATTTAGGGAGCAGAATGGTCAATACTTTGCCTAAGTAAATATATAACACAGACAACCTAGAAAGAGATACTTATTTTGTGTGACAGCAATAAGAATGAGAAATAATGGGCCAGAGAACTCATCTAGATTACTTTCTTCATTCTAAGTAAGTTTCTCTATAGACAAAATTAACACCAAAGTAAACCTAATGCCATACGAAAAGGCAAATACATTACTTCTATCCACATTTTTGCACTGTTCTTAAACTCTTCAGAGCACCCAGTTCTGGCTTCTTTCAGAAACAAGGTGCTGAGCAGAACAGACCGTTGATCTCACCCAGCACTGTCACACATCTGGGGCTGAGGGTACCATGCAGTGTTGAACCGTATAAACAAAACAAGAGGAGAGAAGGAGAAAGTGAGCAAAGAGAAAATGGAAACACAGAGGACCAAAAGAATGAGACTGCAGAGAAAGTCTTCCCAAGGGTTTGATTGGTAGCTGATGTGCTTGCCTTGGGAGAAAAGAAGTTGGGAAATAACAAGGACCGAAAGCTGCAGTGCACAGAAGTTCACGTTCCGCGCAGTGCCTGTCTGCCAAAGTTCAGGCAGTGCCTGACACAGACCTCCGTGAGCATAGGCTGTCATGTGTCCACTCCTTCCACGTTTTGGAAGGACTTCATCCTTCCACGTTCATCCACAGCCTGAAGCAAGTACCTTGCCCAGACCCAATGCAGCCAGGCCAGCTTGGGCTCAGCAGCATGCCATTCATCCCGCTGGGAGAGGAGACACCTTGCTCCAAGCTTAGTTCCCCACTGCACCTTGCTCTGGTGACTATGCAGTCCTTCAGGGGCAGGATCTTCTAGGGGATGCAACATTTATTTGCAACTGCAGGCACTGGCTTTCGGCACAAATATTTCACCTGTTTCATTTCCTTCTGAAAATCAGAGGGACTGCTATTTGCATGCGCCTGTGCAGATGGGAAAGACGGCCAATTCAAACTCACATGTGTATGTTTTTTAAAGGAAAATAACAGAGTACACTTCTCCTTACAATTGTTTTGAATATTTTCCTTTCCAAGTGTTCATTGCATGTGTTGGCTCAAGATCACATAATGCAAAAATTGCAAATTGTTCTCAGTGCTAAGCCTTCCATGCACATTTATCATGCCCAGCCTGGTAAAATCCAAACCAATCAGGAGAGAAATCTCAGAAGAAGAAAATGTTTTCATACCTTAAAATTCCACTGGGGAGAGGAAACAAATACTAAAATGTGCAAACAGCAAAATTTCCTGTTCACCAATGGCTGTGTTCCACCAGGCCGGTAGTTCCCACAGCTTCAAGAAGGGTATGTTAACCTGATAGAGAAAATGGTGCCCTTTTCAGGTGCCAAATTACAACTGCCCTTGTAGTTTGAAAGCCAAAAGCACAGTGCTTAGTTAAAGCAGACAACTCTGCTCCAGTCTGGCAGAAGTGGTAAAATACATAGTGGAACTTCAGAGAGTGAGATCCTCTCTTTCTCTCCTACTCTTCTTTTTTTGCTATATTTTTCCGCTGGTGGGTTGAAGTACCCGGTTGGAGCTCCCAAAATAGAGGAAATCCAGGCAGAAAAGCCTATCCAAGTCTATCAGCCGCCTGCTGTGTTTCACTCCATCAGTGAAGCTTTGCCTCTGGGCTGAGATGCAAAAGTTCTTGGGGTTTTCCACTCCTTCCACCCAGTCTTGGCCTGGTTTGTACTTTTAGAGTAAGTATGGAATAAAGAGCCTGTCCCTTTAATGCAGAGGCGGTGAGAAGGGCAAAACTGTTCCCAAGAAGTCAGTAAAAGTGGTAATGCCTATTAATGATAGCAGCAGAGTGCTCTTCAGTTGCCCTATTAAAGGAGCTCTTTGTCCTAATAAATACCAATGAAAAAGCTTGCTCTCAGAGCACCTTCCCTGTACTTTATTTATAATGAGTCTTCTAATGAGTACATAGTGTTTATGCTTCCTTGAGAGACTCATCACTCCCTCTCTCAGTCTGTTATTTAACATACAGTACTCCATGAAGGTGTCCCACTTCATCCCCAATGCCTCCCCACCCCCTCCCACACACAAACGTCCACGTACTGCTTCTTTCAAGGGCGTACACAACTCTGAAGTAAAAGTGAACACTGGAAGAGAAGCAGACATACCAAACGTTAAGCACGACATGGGAGGAGGAGGAGCAGGCAACCCAAACTGTCAGGGTGGCAATGTGGTCCCACCAAGCACAGCTCTAAAGCAGTTCCTATGTGTATGTCTTTGATCAGCAGTGCACTTGCATTAGTATTAAAACAGGTCGTACACCAGCCTGTTACACCTGGTATAACACCTGGTAAACCACAGTAATTTGACTGTGTCGGCTGGGTGTCCTAGCCCTTAGTAGCTAATACTGACTAACAAGACCTAAAAGCACTCAGCCACTGAGATTCGTAGGTATCCTCCTGGATAGTAATATGAAAAAGCAAACCTGTTCCTCTTTGATGGGTAGTTTTAGGGGAATTATCAAGACAAAGAGCTCACTTGTCAAGTAGCATTTTTGCCAAAGCTCCTCATGGCTGTGATTTGCCACAGCACAGTCTGTATCTGTCTGTGTCCAGGAGTGACACAAGTTGAATTAATAACTCTGAGGCTCCACATGGTTTTCTGTTGCCATTCAGAGTCATGCCTTGAGATTGTGGGATCCTATATGACACATCCCTAATGTGATCTTGTGACAAAACAGGAGTAATTTATGTTACCAGGGTGGCCGAAGAAAAAAAAAAAAAGGGGGCCTATTATAGGGTTGTTCCATTGCCTTAGGCCAGAAGATAGACTCTGAAGACTCCTTTTCATTCTCTGTGTTTTTCTCTTAAGCTTTGAAGCTAGGAGTAAAAGGGTTTCCTGTCCTTAAGCATATCAATTCCCTATCCTCTTTCTGAGCCTCCACAATGCCTGTTTCCACAGGAGACCAAAATTAAGCAGAAGATGATTACATAAGGACACTTGGTATCAATGTTCAACATTAAGATGAGTCTTAATGATAAGACTATCCATCATCAACAGACCCCCATCAGCATAAAATCACAAGAGTAGTCTTTGTGGTACCTAGCACTTTGGCATTTAGAAAGTCAAAATTGTGTTTGAGATTGTGGAATTCATGGGAATAAAAGGGCTCTTTGATCTGGAAGCATGAAAGAAAGATGTTCCTCAAAGATGGTTTTTTCGGTGCTTCATGCAAGCAGACAGACTCAGGATTCACTTCGTCTCCTCTGGAGTGGAGTGTGCTCCCCTACATAGCTGGGCCCCAGTGGCAAGGAATGAGGGACTCCTACTCCGTTTACACCTCACTTTGGACTTTGAAATCTGCACTGACCAGGACAAAGATATCTCCTAGACCAAATTAGGGTGTC
Source organism: Podiceps cristatus (assembly GCA_000699545.1). Taxonomy (NCBI): domain Eukaryota; kingdom Metazoa; phylum Chordata; class Aves; order Podicipediformes; family Podicipedidae; genus Podiceps; species Podiceps cristatus. The sequence continues at coordinate 15,376 of KL283608.1, forward strand.
CCATGTAGCAAAGGCTTGAAACTTATTTTCTTTTGGAAGTGAAGAACTGGAAGCTCTCTTGGAATCGGTTAGGGAGAGATTTGAGCACAGGCTTGAACCCTCCAGAAAGTGCACGGCCAATTTCTATACCAGCTAGAACTTGCATACTGTGTTCACATTCAACTTCAGACATGACACAACTCAATAATCCAGCCTGGAGCTGATGAAAATCATTTGATCCTTGTCTGGACCATGTTTCCAAGCAAGCAGAAGAGAAAATAAAGTACTTTGAGAACAGATGATACCTTGCTGAGAAAAAAAAGAAATTATGTCTGTGAAGTGTCTGCACTTCCCAGTGTCTGTTCACTTTCTCTCTTCACTTTTCTCTGGATGAGAAAGAGGCTTCCAAAGAAACAGAACACCAGAGAGCTTACCTGGAGAGAAGGGAATATAACCAGATTTCTTCATAGAATCAAAGAACCGTAGAATGTTTTGGGTTGGAAGGGGCCCCC
>JMFS01114318.1:0-19406 GCA_000699545.1 Podiceps cristatus
AGGGCATGGTCGATGCAGCCCAGGCTGTCTCGAATCTTAACACCTTTAATCATCTCCCCGACATTGGTGAGCACCAGGTCCAGCAACGCATCACCTCTGGTCGGTCTGTCCAATACCTGAACCAGAAAACTGTCATCTATGGACTCCAGGAGTCTCCTGGATTTCTTGCATCTCGCCGTGTGGTTTTCCCAGCAGATATCCGGGTGGATCAAACCAAACGCTTTGATGAAGTATCAAGGGAAGGAAAGCTGTTCAGTTGCCTCTTCTGTTTGCCATTCTGCAGATTGCTGCAGTAAGTTGGTAGAAGGCCTCTCTGGGAACACACAGTGACAAATCAAAGCCACCAGTGTCTGGTCCCAGAAGCTCGCGTGATGACGATACAGCCTTTACTAGTCAGAAGGGTCCTTCCTTGACGTTCTTCCGTGTGCAGGCTGCTCTCTGCATCCTGACATCTCCGTGAAACAGGCTTCACAGAAACATGATCCCAGTTTTTGTGTCATTTGAAAGAGTCATTTCTATACACTAATTTTGCACTACGGGCCTTGATTTCCATATATTCATTCTTTACCACAGAACTTCTAAATATCAGAACCGCCGTTTTATTATAATAAGCATATGCTCTTCCATTATCCATATGTTGTTGCATATGTTAGTATTTCCTCTTTCCTCTCTCAGCTTTAGTATGTCCCAATCCAATTAGCCCATGCTCAGTTTGTCTATGTTTTGGAGTATCAGGAAGATCTTATCAGGAGCCAATATTACAGTATCATATGTTAAAATGTTATTTCTTGTTGCTGAAAAAGTCCAAATAAAAACAGATTTTACAGTCCACTTTGGATTCTCTATTTATGGCTGTATCATGTAAGTGATAAATTATTCACTTTTATTTTATGGAATTTCTTGTAATGTAATTACATGAAAATCTCAAATTGTATTTAAAAGTGATAGAGTGATTAAGATTTTAAATATCTCATTTACATGCTGGTGGTTATCTTTTAATGAATATAAGATAAGTTATTGGTTTATGAATTCTCTCTGAACGAACAGTATTCACAGAATTTAAAAAATAGCTATATAGCTATTCTTTCTCCTCTGACTTTTTATCTCTGGATGCACAGAAACACAGTTTTGATTCCAGCACATGCTCTGCATTTAGATAATAATGGAGCGTAAGATAATAATAGAGCACAAGCTCTGGCTGAAGCGTAATTCCAGCTTTTCTCCAGTTCTGGCAGGCACGCGATTTCCATATACAAAATTAATGACTGTAGGAGCCATACAGGAAATTCTTACTGGTACACACTGTTACACTGCTATGACATAGAACTCTTGAACTTTAATTCATTTTTCAGATACGCTAAATTTAGGTCCCTACCTTGCAGTATAGTACATGGCAGCCTATCCACATGTTCGCCCATTCTGCAGCATGTTTCTGCATGTAGTACATGACCTTCACTATCGTAGTCATAGCCATTCAGTGCTGTCTTTGCCAGGTTTTAGGATAAAGTCAGTTTTGCAGATTTTAGGATAAAGTCAGCTTTGCAGAAAAGCACCTGGGGCGCCTGGTGGACACCAAGTTGAACAGCAATGATGTGCCCTTGCTGCAAAGAAGGCTGACGGTATCCTGGGCTGCCTCAGGAGGAGCTTTGCCGGCCGGGCAAGGGAGGTGATCCTTCCCCTCTGCTCAGCACTGGAGGGGCCACACCTGGAGTGCTGGGTGCTGTTCTGGGCTCCTCAGTACAAGAAAGACATGGACATACTGGACCTGATCCCATGAAAGGCCACTATGATCAAGGGTCTGGGGCATTTCTCCTAGGAGGAGAGGCTGAGGGAGCTGGCACTGTTCAGCCTGAGGGAGAGAAGGCTCAGGGGGCTCTCATCAATGTGTAAAAAATGGCTGAAGGAAGGGTGCAAAGAGGTTGGAGGCAGGCTCTCTTCAGTGGTGTCCAGTGAGGCGATGGGCACAAACTGAAACACGGGAGGTTCCCTCTGAACATCAGGGAACACTTTTTCCACTGTGAGAGTGCCTGAGCGCTGGCACAGGTTCCCCAGGGAGGCTGTGGAGTCTCCATCCTTGGAGATATTCAAAAGTGGTACGGACATGGTCCTGGGCAACCAGCTCTAGGTCACCCTGCTTGAGCAGGGGTATTGAACCAGATGACTTCCAGAGGTCAATCATTCTGTGTTTCTGTGAATCCAGTGGTACTTTTAGGCATCCATGAACTGTAATATTCTGGGGGCTGTTAATGGTGGGAATCCAGGATATCTGATTCTCATTACTTGTTCACTTTGAACTGTTTATACTTTCATCTTTAGAGCTCTTACCCCTTTCTCAACAAACCTGTTGATAGCAGATTAACTTCATCAAAGAGAAAATACCATGATAGTGTCAGGTGGCTTTAATGCAACTTTGTTTCCTCACCAAGAAAAAGCTGAAGTCTGTTTCTCTGAGCTCTAAAATAATGCAATAAATGATCTGTCAATTAATGCTTTATCTCTTGTTTTCCCTAGATTTTTGTGTCAGAGCTTCCCTTGCCAGGCCAATACTGCTGCCTTCTCTCTAAGTGCCTTTGCTCTTCCAACAGCTTCTCTCAAATACACGAAGACCTTCACAAAATGTACCAATATAAACACCTCCACCACCATTTGCTCTGCACATACCTTTGATTTAGATGGCAGTACAGACCTGTTTTTAAAGCAGATGTTGCTGTTATTTTACCTACCTTCTCCCCATTGGCATGTCAAACTTCTCTGAAGCGTGCCAGAGTGGTTATGTGCCTCCAACTTGATCCAGAGATGTATAAGAGACCTAACCCATCGTGTAGCAAAGTCTGGCATACTGTGCATACTAGATCATTTTGTGTTCTACAGTGTGGAAATGCAATACTGAATTAAAGTTTTTCCTCACCACCTGTTTTCTGCTTTGCTTGATTTATGGATTAGGGGGGGGAAAAAAAAAAAAATAAAAAAGCAGAGGTGTGTTCTGACAGATACCCCTTCTCACACATTTTATAATTCAGAGTGCTATGATCCAAGTGACGGGTTTTCTAGAAGAAGACTTTATGGTGAAATATGGAGACCATTCTGTTAGAAACGAGGGATGTATTTCTGCTCTAGTGACAGTGATGCCAATCACGACTGCGCATCTCCTTTGAAACTGATAGAATGATGATGGATAAAAGCAGTGAAAGAGTGAAAGCCCAGGAATTATCCCAGATTAATTTTAGGGTGAAAAATTAATTCTGCTGCACTGAATCTTGCAACCAATGCAGGAAAACCCAGCACTTTCTTACCATAACAGATCTCCAACAATCAATCAGGTAAGAGACAACAGATAAACAATAGATAAGAGTTTCTGAGGTGACAGGGTTTCAGCAGCTTTTGGGATGAGGCCCATCTGGGTTTTATTCCCTCCCAAGCTCAGACACTGTCATGCACCAATGGGCTGAACTGCCCCACGGTGCCGTGGCTGGGCTGCACGTAGGTATGGGGCTGCCTGGCCCCATGGCTCGGTGCCCACTGGTGCTTTGCCCCTGACCTCAGTGGCTCCCCGGCCTTGCAGCACCCCCCACCCCACCAGAATCCCATCCATGGGTGCATTCAGTGTCCTGACAGATTCTCCCATTTTCAGTATCTTTAGCTCCACCTCTGTTAAGACTTGAATAACAAAATCAGTCAGTTTTACAATCAGCACTTCTTTTATTTGTCAAGACTCTGAAAGACTGCTGGTTTTCATGCAGAGAAATCTTTGCCAGGATGATTACAGAAGAGTCAATTACTTGCTTTGGGGTGGGTGTTGCTATCAAATAAATAATAAAATACTCATCCTCTTTTCAAGCATCCTTTCTTATTGGAAAATCACGATAGTTCTGCTGATGCATTTCAGAAAGACCAGCTGTCCTTGATAAATGCCGCAGTAGTTGTATGGTGCCTCCAGGATACCATGTTTCCAGGGAGGGATAAGGTCAGTGAACTTCCCAGCAGTACTGCCCAGGACCACCAGGTACCGGCTCTCATTTCTACACAGACTTTCCTCTTACTTCCCCATCCTTACTTTTCCATCACAAGTGGTGCTGAACTCACCCCTGAAAAATGAATTTACTGTTTGTCATACAAGAAGCTTGCAAGGATTACACAAATCAGCACAAGTCACAAAGTGACCTGGACAGTTGCTTGCAGGAAAGGAAAATCAAATATTATTGTTAATGGCAAAAAGTTCTTTATCACATTATTTTAAATGGAATTCAAAGAAAGGAAAGTTGATAATACAGTATGTTTTTTCACTTCATCAGTGTTTCTGAGCAAGTGTTTTCTAGTGCTTTCTTACTCAAGACATTTAGCCTGTTTTCTTCTTGCAAATTATTCATCAACAAGCTTTGGTCTTAAAATATGGTGATGTTATTGTTCCAGAACAGTTTTACAAACAGATTTCAGTCTCTTGAGTTTTTAATTTAGGATATTCACTATTCACTTTTCATCCAGAGCCCACCATAATTTCATTTCCCTGACCAGAGTAGAAATTCAGCCTGTCAGCCAACTTCCTATAAAATAAACATACGTGCTACTTATTTTTTCATCTTCATCTGCTTCCCTTTCATATTTTCTTATCTCATTTCATTTTCAGCAGCTTTTCCCCCACCTCTCTTTTTAAGTGCCTCTTTCGCTTTTCTTCGTTCTCCTTGCCCCTTTTTCATTCCATCCTCCACCAGTTTCACATCTAGCATTTTCTTCAGCCTCATGCAAGTTTAGAAAAATGTGTTTTCTACAAGTTTACCAAAAAGTTTTCCAAACTTGTATGTGCTGTTTTCAAAGTACAGGGGGTTTCCCAAGTCAAGTGTATTTTCTCTGGAGACTGCCAGAACAGCAGAGTTACTGACAAAATCCAGAAAGCATCAATTTATCGTTCCAGACCCACTAGTGCTGCATACAAATGTGCCTTATTTTAAAGAATGTGATAAACCTTTAACAGCTGCTGAAATCTGAGGATATATATTTATTTGTTGCCTATGGGCAACTATATTTGTTTAGTACATGAAAATCCTCCAAGTAGGAAGAGTTCTCTTGAACATATTACCAAGGAAAATACTTCGGCAGTTTCCTGAAAGCCACCAGCTCATTGATGGGAGTTTGTCAGAGAGCAGAGGTCCTGCTGAGAACCTCAAAAAACCCCAGTATGATATTAATGGTTCTGGTGAACAATCCTTTCCATCCATCCAACTAATGTATCTGAAGTCAATAATGAGTAACTCTGCATGAGTGGCAAGCGATAATTTATTAAAGCATATATGTCATGGGAAAAGCAAGCAGTGATCAGCTTTACTTTTTGATCAATTAACAGCACTCAGACAACCAGAACTCAAATTATTTTGAAACCCCAAATGAACCAATCTAGTCATTAGGAAGTCTGTGGTGCCGCTTCATGCAAGCAGCTGTTCATTTTATCATATTTACTTTTACAAATGACTGTTATCATGCTGCAACCTTAGCTTTATGGCTCTTTGGAAACTACCCAAGGTTTGATTTTTAAGGAGTCTATATGCAGTTTAATCTACTTCAAGAGAGATTATTGAAAATTTGGAATGAATTGGAACTGCAGTAGGAAATGTTTTAACAGCTATTTGCAAGTAATAAAAATGCGATGTGAAGTTCCACAGACAGTCCTTTCCCAGCCGTGGACTTTCTAATCAGGGACTTTGGTCCTACGTGGCAGGCAAACATCTGTGATTGATTAGGAAACATCTGGTAGCTGCTCCCTTTTAAACAGCCTGAGATCCATATCTCAAAAGGGCCTGCAGAAACCAGTCCCCAAGGCCAAACAACCTTTCACTGCATGCATTTCCATTGCCTTCATGCTATCATCATCTGTTTAACCCTCAGTGCTGCTGCTCCCCTCCTTGCTTTCTCCCGAGCCTGAGTAACCCTGTGACTTCCACTCATCGTCAGATGACAATCATCATGGATTACAGGAGACAACACGGGATTCAACTTCTCAGAAGAATGAGAGCAGAGCCTTTGGGATGGGATGTGTTAGAAGTGGGAAGGTGATAATGTATAAAAAACAGCTTCTGTGCTTACGACAGCAGTGTCTAAATGCCCAGAAAATGGGATCACACTGTGTAGCTGACCAGTGGTACCAGTGTCCTGCCACAGCTGGAGAAGCCCAGATCAGTGCTGAATGTGCCAGTGAGCTACAGCATGAGGCAACTCCCACTTTCCTTCCAGGACTACTCCTCTTCCTCTTGTTCTCACTTTTATCATTAAAGAGCACTAATTGGAAGGGAAGAAGACAAATGAAAGGAAAGAGCAGGTGGAAAGGGATATAAAAGGCAAATCAGGTGAAGAGGGAAAGAAGAGAACCAGGACAGACGGGAGAGCCTGCTGAAACTCTACATATTGCCTTGCCCTTTGGTGAAATTCAGCTTTAAGGCACTCCTGGATCCTTTCTTTCCTATGTGCAGGTGGCTTTTCAAGATGGATTGCTTGGCATTCACGGATTTTTTTCCCCAAACTCTTCATTTGGCAGCACATGCTGCTGCTACTGATGCGTGTAGCCCAAGAAAAAAACAATTCAGCTGCAGATAAGTAGCTTGTAACTCTATTATATTGTAGAGAGACCCAAACTTTGGGAAAGAAACCGCACTGCCCAATGAGTGCTCTGTCACCCTTTAGTGACAGCATACGGTAGGGCCTCGCCTGTGCCGTTGGACGTCAGCTCTGCCATGAGGGATGTTATCCCCCCGCCGAGAGCAGCAGCTTGTCCTCCCCTTCCCCACTACAACTACCCTTTTCTGCCAGGAGCAGAGCCCCGGGGCCAGGCGAGAGGAGCTGTGAGGGCAGGCAGGCAGCCAGCAACACCTCCGTGCCCATCCTCATCCGTCTCCAGTTAAGCTAGACGCAGCAGCAAAGGCAGGAGGCACTTCACCTGGGCTGCCATGTAACTAACAGTAAGGCACAAGCCAGTGCACTAGTTTTACTAAATGTATTTTTATCCTGAAAAAAAGCCATTATTTTTCTCTAGCTAGGCAGCCAAAGCGTGCTTGCTCGCTCATACTATACTGCAGATGAGGTTAATTCAATATTATCCTTATTTTGCATGGGTGAAACATTGGCTGCTGAAAAGACAAAAAGCTCTGCGGGTCTGGTGTTACCTTTTGCTGAAATGCTGGATGGAGCTGCACTTTGTTAAAAGAGACAGAGATTATCTACCCAAAGGGTAGATCTACCCATCTGTCTGAGCCTGGGAGAGAAATTCAGTCTTTAATATGGGTCTTTCCTAAATTATTTATTCCCATTTGGATAGTACAAGGTTTCCATAGTCACTGTCTGATTTTCTAAAGTGCTGCTCACTGCAGGGATCCTTGTTCACTACTTCATTTCCAGTTTTCTTGCTTTCCCTTTGTATGACAGGATTTAGTTGCAGAGAGTTGTTGAACAAACCTGCATTTCCATCCTCCCCGTGCCCTGCTACAAGGTGCTGCGGCCTTTCCGAATGACTCTGCCCTCACACACCACCTTCCCGGCCTCCGCCTGCACAGGACCGCGCAGTAACATTGCCTTGCACTCCTATGGGTGATCTTTTGGCGTCATTCCCCTTAATGATTCTTGTACAATATAGAGTTATGCCAAGATCAAAATGCACACAGCGGCCCGTTCCTGTTGCTTATATGCATCAGAGTGATACACATCTCTAACAGAGACCCAAGATGCAGACTACGTACAAAAAACTGGGCAGTGCATCTCTGAGACAGAAGTGTGAAAATTTCTTTTAATCTTTCTTTTTTCCAGTTATGCAATTAAGTGTATTGGCAAGAACATCATTCTTGCTGCCAGGATAAAAGGTTTTAAAGTCTGAGTGGTGCTTGTATTCCTCTGGATACGACCTCTGTACAGTGTTGCAACACTGCCCCTAAGTCTTTACTTCCTCAGCCATTTAGAGTCGGTGGTGGTTTTGCAGACAGCTACTGATTATTACTTTGGTTGTTAAATACCAGGACCATGCTTAGTGCTGTGCTGGACACGTGAGCCACAGCCCTCGAAGGCAAAATCCTCCTCCAAAGAGCACCGCTCTCAAGGCTCTGCACCGCTGAGCTCACCTGGGGCCAGGCTCACCCTGAGCACAAACCCTCGCACCCGGCGGCTTCTCACTCCCGCTACAACTGGCTTGGGCTGAAGCTCAAGCCACATTCATTACGAAGTTCTACCTAAGCAAAGGACTGAGGAGAAGGGCAGGTCACTAGGGTAGCCATCAGGAAGAGGAGGGCGGCAGAGGACCCTGCACTGCCCTCCCCTGTGCCCGGGCGAGGGAGCCCGCGGGTGCTCCAGCTCCCTGCAGCCCGCGCCAGACCTGGGCAGGAACCTCTGTTTCACACCGAGCCAAGTAAAGGAGAAGAGAGCACTAGGGACAACTAAGCAGCAGCTCCAAAATGGTTTGGGTTTTTTGATGTGCAACCCTGAGGCAGCTTTGGCAAGCCTGCTTACAGGGTTAAGCCAGAAAAGTGTCTGGATTAAAAACCTGGCTTCTAGTGCAATGGCTAGCAGAAGACTTCCTGACCTGAGTGGTAAAATGCCAGCACAGACACAACTATATTGGCAATGAACCCTGTGACAGAGGCCCAGCTTGGCCTCAGTCTTGAGACCTACACCTTGTTCTTATCAAGGCAAAGCCACAAAATAGCCACCATTCATTAAAACATAGTTTAAAAGACTTCACATTTGCAACAGAGAAAACTTGATGGGTTTTCTATCATCTTGCAAAGGAAACGGTTTGGGACAGGACAGTGTGAGAAATAAAATTCTGTCTGGAAAAAAGATCCTTGCAGTTGCATGTTATGTATTGGTCATGCAAGAAGAGCCAGTCTCACACAGCCCACACCTTACTACCTCCTTCACTTCTAAATAGGCTAGAGGCCATTTTAAAGGTTGCATCGCCCTGCATCTTTAATAAAAGGGAATTATCCTCCCAGGCTGCAGGTTCTCCATGCAAGCAATAATACATCTTCCTCAGAAACAAGGGCCATCACACCACAGTGTTGCTGAAATGGCATTTTCCAGCCACACGAAAAGACCCATGTGGGAGAGACTTGGCCCCCAAAGCTATTATCTAGGAAATGTATTGTCCTTCCAGGGTTTATTAAAAGAGATGCGAGGACAGATTTGCCTGGACAAATGCTAAGCAATGAGATGAGGAGGCAAAGTTCAATCATACATGTGCCTATGTTTTTTGAGAACCACCATCATTCCCCATTTCCACTTTCAGCTCATGCATCATTCACTCAGCACTCACTTTGCTACATTCACATGATGCACGACTGTAATATCATGCAATTGGAAAAGTTTCGAGCCTTGCCAGGAGAAAGTAATAAAAAAAGATATTATTTTTCAGCTTCTTACTTGGGCTAACTGATCATTTTTGCTCGCAAATTCTGCTGGGTCTGGACCTCCTGTGCAATCATGTCTAACCATGGCTAGAGAGTGGGCTGAAGAAAGAAAAAGTCCTAGAAATTATCTGCTTTCCTGATAGACTCTCTGATTTGTATCAAAGGAGACATTTGCTGCTTCCAGTAATTCATTAACTCTCTATTGTTTTACAGTGCATACAGAAAAATCTTTGTAAAATGTTTTACCATTAAATCCCTTGCTGCTATTTGTGGCTCTGCTGCTATCCAAAGGGTTTTTCAAGTCTCTGGCTCACATCTCCATGTACCGCTTCTTATAATGGCCGGCACTATGGGAATCAAAGAGTCCATTATATCAATAGATGGTACCTGTCACTTTGTAACATGCTTTTTATGACAGGATATTTATTTTTCAAAGATGTATTCCTCTGGCTGTAATCCTACATGTTCCTCCTTTACATTTGCAACGTGCCAGGCTTTAAAGCAAAGGACAAAGCAGCTGAAAATAGGAATCTTTCCACCCACCCAGCCCATTTCTTTTCAGATACTGAGAAATTAAAACACAGGGCTTTGTGGATGAATTGCTGTCAGAGTCATTTGATAACTAGGATCCCAGTATAAGCTTTTATAACAACATTAATAAAGATGCGCTAGCACTAAGATCCTCGCGTGCAGCATACCAATGGCACCAGTTAGACTTATTGCCTTCAGATAATAAATCACACTGTTTTTAGGAGAGAAAAAAATATTAAATCTGTCTCACCTCCCCACCTCCCCAAGATTCAATAATGGCAGAGCTTTTTTAAAAAAGTCTGTGTAGAAGCACAATCCTGCTTCTCTGCCTGCCTGACAGCTGCACCTCCCATGTTCTGCGGTGCAGTTACTCACTTAGAAGAGGCAAGCCCCCACCCCTCTATACTTTGACGTCTGCTTTCTCCTTCACTAAATAGTAGGATGGGTTTTGTTAGCCGCTGTCAGCAGGGTGAACCGGGGCTGGAGGGAGGAGTGCCTCCCCGCCTGGCTTGGGGCAGCCAAAGGACAGGCAGGAGAGGGGCTGTCTGGAGCACAGTTCAACTTATCTGTCACCAAGACACAAGTCAAACACAAATTATGGCAGTCCTGAGGTGACTCTGCCTTGCAGAGGCAAGGCCAGGAGAGTGCAGCATGCGGGGGTCTCTGATTGCTCCCTCTCTCCTCTGCACCAACCTTTGCGGTTGCCAAAGGAGCCAACTCTGGGCTGGGGAGGTCCAGTAATGGGGAGGAGGAATTTCCAGGTCTGAATCTCACACCTAGCTCCAGGATAATTTGATCGGGCTTGTTCTGGGCTGTCTGACAGGCCAGGATGCTTTGCACAGCACGTGTTCCACAGAAAGGACCCTTGCTACCTACAGCATGGGGGCACAGCAGAGGACAGAGGTGCCGCACCAACGCGGCACAGGAGGAGAGGTGCTGGGCACTTGCCTCAGAGGGACAAACAGCAGCTGGGATGTGAATAAACAAGATGAAACCAATTTGGCTTCTCCTCCAATTCCCACAGCAAGCACAGCTGTCATGAAAGAAGACCAGGATGGCTGAGTTTTAAGCAATTATAACAGCCTGGACCTGGTGTTACAGACCAACAGCATCGACTTTGCCGGGTTGAGCCTCTCTATCTGTTCCCAGCTTTAAGCAGTGCCAGTCAGGGGAATATAAGACTGAAAAGGAGGTCCTGAGCCTTTAATACCAGTCACTTACTGAATATGCCAGTCATACTATTTCATGAGCTGACGAAACTTTGTTTAACAATGACCATGTTTTTACCACCACAATCCTATTCCAGATCCTCAGCACACTGATAATGAAAAACATTTTATGAAATCCCACCTAAATGTATTCCCAGTTGTTTCCATGTGAATGAAATTTTTTTGGCTTAAATAACTTTTCTGCTCCTCTTTCTCCAGAATTTCGTGTCACCATGTGTATACAGGGAACAATTACATCTCTTTTCAGCTTTGGAAAGTCTAAGTGAGCCAAGCCGCTCTGCCTTTCCCTCCCACATCCATCTCCCAGGCTGTCCTCTGCAGCTCCTCCATTTTTCATGCACAGGGTTGCCACCACCATGCACAATGCTCCGGACAAGGTCTCAGCACAGCTTTCTACAAAACCGCCCGAATGCTACTTTTTGCTCCACTGGAAGCGTGTCATCAGGGATATCCTCAGCCTGGATTTGCCTTTCATGGTTGGATCACACTGATGACAATATTCATCCTGACTGACTCAGTGACCCAGTGCTTTCTACCCATTTCCATTTCCAGCTGATAAACTCCCAGTTTTTAGTGCAAATTCTCCACATTAATCTTTAAATTATCTTGCCTTTTATTCTGCTGAAGTTTATCGCATTATCTGCCTCTTTGGGATAGTCATTTTTTCTGCCTGATTATCTTCAGGATGCCTCCCATCTTCATGTCACCAGCAAATTTTGAAAGGACCCTCTTATTATTAGCTTTAAGTATTGTTCACAAAACTCTGTTCCAACTTATTATTTTTATAGTACAAGTGTTCTTCCATGTTAGTTGATAATTTATTTAATTAGATAGTTCCTATTTTTTAAGAAGAGTGTCGGTATTTTATTTTGTTCCTTAAAGAGTGAGGATTTGCTTTGTATCTGAGGCTAATGTATATTTAGGTCAATATGCCAGCTGTTTAGCCTCCTTGTTCTCCTCAGTATTAGCACTTTCCTTCTCTGTCCTGTCCCTCCTCTCATCTTCTGTACTTCCATTCTAGTTTGTCATATTGTTGTTTATTTGATTTTTCCCCATTAAATTATTAGATCTCCAGGTATGGAGGTTAAAGAAGTCTCTTCCATCCTTTTCCCTTTGTTAAAGGGAGTTAAAATTCTTGTCATCATTTACTTATGCTTCCAGCCAAGAGGAATAGTGCCCTGGCACAGACAGCTTTCTATTTTTGCAGAATCAACCACTCAGCATATTTGTGTGAGCGAAAGACATGAAAATGCACCCAAGTGGTGCTTTTTTTTTTTTTTTTTTCCTTGATTCAGGGCACATATCCTAGGAAGACTCTGAAATCTGTACCGTTTCCCTGTGTACCGCTGTAAACATGACCACAATACAGTATTTCATTTGCCTATGGATTCAAGTGACTCTCAGTCCTGGAGAGGCTTTTATGTGACAGCCTAGAAGAGAGTTTGCAGGGATGCAACAAGAGAGGAGCAGTATTTATAATGCTTGTGGCATCCAAAAAAGCCTTTGAATATTTGAGGTAGAGGAGCAAGACCCCTGTGAAACTCTGGGGCTGCTCATCCATCTGTCAGTTGTGGGGCTGGCCCAGGCTGCCAGCACCAGCCGAAATGGGGGAGAATGTGGGTGGCAAAGAGAGGGGAGTCAGCCTTGGGTCACAGCATTGAGTCCTGCACACCCACACGTGCCTGGCACCAAGAGGTCCTGGCCAAACCTGGTGGACGGAAGCAAAGCAGCACCTTTGACTCTGTTATTTGCTGTGAGCAGCTGTCTTGCTATCCCATCGCTGTGGCTGTTAAGAGAAGAGAAAGAACATGTGAAAGACCCATAAGCCTCTCATGCTGTGTTAGAGCCACAACTGCTGTTTGTTTGTATATGCAGCCACCGTTACTCTTCATCTGACAAATCTGATTTGTCACCCTTAATATCTTCAAAGTAATCCTCTTGCTAATTGTAGTCATGCTATTGATTTTCATAGAGGTATTTTACTCCATATGAATCCATTGCTGTTAAGCCAATTAATCATGCATTGCTAACAACTGCAATGGCTGTTTTAATGTGAATATTCAAGTAGTGCTTCACTTCAGGGTTTGTCAACAGCTACCATCTGAAGACAATTTCAAAGCCTAAAGAAACAGCTTAATGTAGTTATTGGATGCTCACCAGTTCATAAGACCCTGCCCCAGCTGCCTCATATATTTTATGCAGAACAAAATCTTCTAATTAAGTAGATGAAAGAAAAGAATTAACATACCACCTAGGGTACTGAACATGCACGATTATTAAGCATTATAAAAAAATGAAAAAGGCATGCCCAGCTCAAAAAAGAGATTAAAAACGAGATAACTGGGGGAGCAAACTGTCATTATGCTGCAACAGGAAAATGAAGGAGAGTTCAGGCAGACCTGTTGTCACGACTGATGCTGCAGGGATGTGCTGGAGGTAAGGTATAAGATTCTTGAAGCAGCTGTGTGTGTTCTTTAAGTTCCTTAGTCCAATTTCTTTTCCCTTTTGGGGACACTGCTGGGAAGGTTTTCTCAAAGAGGCCCCGCACATCTTGTCGTGGATGCAGCGATCCTCCCCACCAGGCAGGCACCAAGACCCTGCATCCCACCCCTGCTTTTGTTTGCTGTTGTCCCTGTTAGAAACGAAGGCCTTGATTTTCAGTCTGTGTCCAACAGGGACACAGGACAAAGATGCGTTCCCCTGAAATTCCCCAAAAGGTCTCAGCAGCCTCCCTGTCCTGCTCTGTGTCTAAGGACTTCTGCTGCTTCAGCAACAGTGTTTGCTACTGCATTGATGGTAGTCAAGTCAACTGCACCATCACACCAACCCACATGCTCTCCCAGGCCATATACATAGGCTATATGTCTGGGGAGCAGAGGGATGATGGACAGAGCCAGAGCGTTGATTGCATCCAACCACCCCAACCACAACTATAAAAGTGCTGGCTGGCAACTGCTTCGGGGTGGGGACCATGGGAAAGAGCTATTTTCATCTGAGGTTTAACATGACAAACAAAGACAGAAATGATAGAGCTACTGCAGTTGGTCCATACCATGTTCCCTTCCCTCCAGCTTTCCTTGCCTGCCTGTAGAAACAGTTATCTTCTCCAGGACTTTTTCCAGCTGCTTCTGAAGCAAATGCAAGTCTTTCTCTGACCACATCAATAAAGGTGTTTGTTTTTTAATGGGCAACAGTCATTTTAGGGATATGCTCTTGCATACAGTAACTCAAACTCAAATGCAGAGAGGGAAGTAGCTGTCACCTCAATATCAGCAGCATAGCCAGAACAGGAGAGTTAGTCCGTGCTAGAGTGGGCTCATCCAGTCACAAGCCTGAGGGTGGAGATCTTAAACAAACTTTAGCAAAAGAAGAAAAGACTAGCGTGTGCTGTTCAGAGCATATTAGACTGACTTGATTTGTATGTGCAGCCTTGGAGTAATTTTTGAAGAAAAACTAATTAAACATGTGAAGATGGATGGAAGATTAATGCGACATACCTGTCAGATGAGCCTAGTATCATTCTTGCAAACTATAATTGATATTTTTCACTATTTTTATTATGCATTGCTAAGACCAAAATCTCATTTATCTAGACATCTGTGAAACATCTGCTATACAGCCATACAGGAAATTGTTTTGTTTTGAGAACAACGAATACAAGCCATGTAATGTAAGTAAGGATGCTTGACAGGAAAATGTCAACAGGATGGGCTGAAAGGGATAGTAGGAGGCTGGAAGAGGATGATGAGCGAAGTTTCTCAAGGACTGGATCTGGTTTAATACTAGCAATATTAATAGTGCAAAAAGTGAGTGAGCAGTAATGAAATTTGCCAAGAACACCATCCTCAGTGTGGGGGGGGACTGGCTGTCACGCTGAGAGAGATGGTCCTGAGGACAGGAGGAATCCCAAAGGAGTATCATAACTCACAAGACCATGCACTTCAGCAATAACAATAAAAATGTGCACTGTTACTGGGAGTTCCTCAGCTGGAAACAAGCACTAAAAATAATGTGAGGATATATGTGTGTGTGTGCACATTTGTACTTTTGTAAATATATACGTTTGTTCATATTCACAAGCACTTGTGTGTATTTGCAGATGTCTTCCAAGCCTTGCAGCCATGACAAAGGCGAAGGCAATGTCGTGGTGACTCTGACAAAACAGGGAGTGTCATTAGGGTCTCATACAGTTCTAGTCACTTATGTACAAGGAAGCTGAATTTCAGACAGACTAGAGATGGGAGAGAACTTTTAGGATGAGCAAAGCTATTTGCTGTATTTATTAGAGAGGACTAGGACAGCTTGGTTTGCTTAGCTGAGTAAGACCCTCAGGAAGGACGAGGCTCCTGTACATCAGCAGGGTAAACTCTAGGGAGGGAAAAGCTACTTCAGATAAAATACCGTCACAACACAACAAAAAAAATGGCACAAACCAGCCAGGACAAAAAATGAGATCAGGAATCAGGAAGTGGTTTCTGACCACTGGAGCCAGCAAAAGCCACAAATTGAAGTCAAGGCAGTCTCAGATGGGATTTGTGACAGAGTGTGCTGGGGGACCAGAAGATGCAAAAAACCTTCCTGGACTTGTACACATAGGAAAGTCAGAGGCTCAGCAGCCCAGCACGGACAATTTAGTGGTGAGACAGCTACAGCTTGTGATGTTTGAGTGAAGGGCCCCTTATTCTGTGATGACACTGAGACCAACTTCAAGTGCGCCCAATTCCATTTCAAGCATCTCATGCAGCTTATCCATAAATCTGCATATTAAAATACATTACAGGAAGAAATCCTTTGCCTAGAGCCTTTATTAAACCTTTTAAATGTGCTCTCTTTAGTTTTGTTGCTTCCTATTTGAAATATATAAATAAATAATCAGTACACCAATTATATCTGTCTATATTATAGTCAAAATGTAAAAGATCTCTGGCGAGTGCCCTTGTTTATTAATTTCTTTTTGATGGCTGAAAGAGAAGCAATATGCTGTGTTCACTGATAGGTCCTGTCACATTGTGGGAAAGCATTTTAGGTGGAAGGCTGTTGTCTGGAGTCCTATACAACAAATGGCAGAAACTGCTGAAGGAGAAGGTGGATTGAGCCAGTTTGCAGAGGTGAAAGCCATCCAGCTGACTTTTAGACATTACTGATCTAGAAAAGTGGCCAGTGCTCTATCTCTATACTGACTCAGGGATGGTGGCAAATGCCCTGTGGGGGTGGTTGCAGCAATGGAAGCAGAGCAACTGGCAGCGCAGAGGCAAACCCATCTGAGCTGCCAAATTGTGGCAAGATATTTCTGCCTGGCTAGAGAAGCTGGTTGTAAAAGTGCGTCATGTAGATGCCCATGTACCCAAGAGTCAGGCCACTGAGGAACATCAAAACAAGCAGCAAGTGGATCAGGCTGCAAGGATTGAAGTGGCACAGGTGGATCAGGACTGCCAAAACAAGGGTGAATTATTTATAGCTTGATGGGCCCATGACACCTCAGGCCATTAAGGAAGAAATGAAACACATAGATGGGCTCATGATCAAGAGGTGGACTTGACCATGGGCACTATCACACAGGTTATTCATGAGTGTGAAACATGCGCTACAATCAAGGAAACCAAGCAGTTAAAGTCTCTCTGGTATGGAGGATGATGGCTGAAATATAAATACGGGTGGGCCTGGCAGATTGACTATATCACACTCTCACAGACCTGCCAAGGCAAGCGCTATGTACTTACAATGGTGGCAGCAACAACCGGATCATAGAATCATAGAATCATAGAATCACAGAATGGTCTGGGTTGGAAGGGACCCCAAGGATCATAGAGTTCCAACCCCCCTGCCACAGGCAGGGCCACCAACCTCCAGGTCTGGATCTACACAAGGTTGCCCGGCTGGAAACATATCCTGTGTTCCATGCCACTGCCCGGAACACTATCCTGGGCCTTGAGAAGCAAGTCTTATGGCAACATGGCACTCCAGAAAGAACTGAGTCAGACAATGGGACTCATTTCCAAAACAGCCTCATAGGCACCTGGGCCAAAGAGCACGGCATTGAGTGGGTGTATCACATCCCCTATCATGCACCAGCCTCCAGGAAAATCGAATGATACAACAGACTGTTAAAGACTACATTGAGAGTAATGTAGTCAAACATCGGGATACACATTTAGCCAAAGCCACCTGGTTAGTTAACACTAGGGGATCTGCCAATCGGTCTGGTCCTGCTCAATCAAAACCTTTACATATTCTAGAAGGGGATAAAGTCCATGTGGTGCATGTAAAAGATACGCTGGGGAACACAGCCTGGTTTACTCCTGCCTTCAACAGCAGGTAAACCCATCTGTGGAATTGCTTTTACTCAAGGACCTGGGTGCACTTGGTGGGTGATGTGGAAGGATGGGGAAGTCCAATGTGTACCTCAAGGGAATTTGATTTTGAGTGAGAATAGCCAATGAATTAAACTATATGATGTTAATTGCTATATAACCCTGCCACTGACTGTATGTCATCACTACCATAGTTGCTATATGCAATGTTATTATAGTAAGAATCACCCAGATTAATGAAGAATCAACTTCAATGTAACCAAGCAAAATGCAGTGGTGATGGAACCAGAACTGGCTTCAGCACGCGACAATCCCACACCACACACCATCTTCCCTGTCCTGGAAGACTGTTATGACAGATGGAGCCCAAAGGACTAAATGAACTCAATGGGCATTTTAGAGGGATGGCCCATAGACTAGGGGAATGACCTATGCCAAGAGACATGTATTGAAATGTAACCAAGCAAAGTGCAGTGGTGATGGAACCAGAACTGGCTTCAGCACGCGACAATCCCACACCACACACCATCTTCCCTGTCCTGGAAGACTGTTATGACAGATGGAGCCCAAAGGACTAAATGAACTCAATGGGCATTTTAGAGGGATGGCCCATAGACTAGGGGAATGACCTATGCCAAGAGACATGTATTGGAAAGCATAGGACCTGGACATAGATGTCATAGAATAAAGTGTGGATACCGTCCTGGTTTCAGCTGGGACAGAGTTAATTTTCTTCCTAGTAGCTGGTATAGTGCTGTGTTTTGGATTTAGTATGAGAATAATGTTGATAACACACTGCTGGTTTTGTTGTTGCGAAGTAGTGCTTATACTAAGTCAAGGACTTTTTCAGCTTTCCATCCTCTGCCAGTGTGGGAGGGGGCACAGCCAGGACAGCTGACCCAGACTGGCCAAAGGGATATTCCATACCATGTATATACCATGCTCAATATATAAACTGAGGGGAGTTGGCCAGAGAGGGGCGATCGCTGTTCAGGGATGGGATGGGATAGGCATCGATCAGCAGGTGGTGAGCAATTGCACTGTGCATCACTTGGTTTGTATATTCTATTATTTTTATCTCTTCCTTTGCTGTCCTATTAAACTGCCTTTATCTCAACCCACAAGTTTTACTTTTTTTCCTTTGTCCTCCCCATCCCACTGGCAGGGGAGGGGGGGCAGTTTAGTGAGCAAGCGGCTGTGTGGTGCTTAGCTGGCAGCTGGGGTTAAACCACAAGGAAGAAATCCTTTGCCTCAGGCCTTTAATAAAGCTCTTAAATGTGCTCTCTTTAGTTTTGTTGCTTCCTATTTGAAATATATAAATAAATAATCAGTACATCAATTATTTCTATCTATATTATAGTCAAAATGTAAAATGTCTCTGGCAAATACCCTTGTTTATTGATTTCTGTTTGATGTCTAGAAAAGAATGAGATAATTAATAACAATTATAGTTATTATTTAACAATTATATTGTAGAAAAATCTTGAGGCCTCCACAGCAAACATTACACAAAATATATGGAGAGATAAAGGAAGCACTCGGCTGCAAGTGACACTAGGGTAACTATAATTGGGGTAACACACAATTCTTTATCTATGTGGATAATAATAAAACATCCTTGTTGTATTTGAAGCGCACTGAGTCCATAAACTTGTGGCTATGAGACATAAATACTGTGCACTTACGTCCAGTATTGTTCATAGCATTTGTCCTGAACCTGTAAACTCTTCTTTCAGACCACTCTTCTTGGACAGGAAGAGGTGAGACACATTTGTACAACAATAACTAAGAATCATTCATTATCATTGATTGTGTCTAAGATTTTTCTTCTGTACTGACCATGATTGACTTAATTCTGTTAGCAATTATTATTTATCATAATTTATTATTATAAACCTAGAGCTATTTCAGCACGATTGGTGAAGATAGGGTCCTGAAGGAGCTGGCTGATGTAGTGG
>KL283609.1:0-17860 GCA_000699545.1 Podiceps cristatus
TCATCGGCAAAGTTGCTGAGGGTGCACTCAGCCCCACTGTCCTGTCGCCGACAAAGATGTTAAGCAGCACCGGCCCCAGCACTGACCCCTGAGGAACGCCACTCATCACTGGTCTCCACCTGGACATCGATCCATTGATGACAACTCTTTGGGTGTGACCACCCAGCCAGTTCCTTATCCAATATGTGGTCCATCAGTCAAATCCACGTCCCTGCAGTTTAGAGACTAGAATATGGTGTGGGACAGTGTCGAATGCCTTGCAGAAGTCCAGGTAGAAAATGCAAGCTTTTTCTGCTGGTTGCAGTGCAAGAGGTTAAGCTTTCCTGTTATATTTGATTGTACAACTTGTTAACTTGCAAATTTGAACTTAAAGGTAAAAATAGAAATCTCTTTTAGATATTACTCTTCCAGGAAGCATCTAGACTGTTTAGTGGTGTCTGCTGAGGCTTGTGCTATCCCTGCTCTGTGCCTTAGAAAGTGACACTAGAGCTGTTTGGGGGTAAACAGGGATTGGATGCCAACCATCCAAGCACGTAAAGTACTGAAATGGTACACGGTGGATGTCCACACTGGAGAAGGTATCAAACAGCAAGTTAACATTGTCACAAGAAATATTCATGTTGGCATGCATGATATAGACAAAGTATTCTGACAACACACACAAATGGAATGACCGCAAAAGTTTCAGCATGCCTGTCTTTGGAGATCTGTAAGAACAAATTAAACTACCATCTATTGGTAGTAACAAGACATTAACGGTGAGCTCTTTTTGGGACAGGGACAATCAACTGGATTACCTTTCCTGTTCCTTTAAAGTTGTGTTTTCCGACGATTCAAGGTCATCTCTGTCCACAGCCATGCTTTCTTAATCCCTAATATTCACAAAACAGGTAAAAAAGATGTCCAGTATATCTGATAATAACTGATCTATATCTAAGATTATGGTGACAATTTGAAGCATAGCATAAGAGTATATGTTAATAATAGAAAAGATGAAACACAGGTAATCTAAAATTGGGCCAAAGAAGAGCAATTATCACCTTTGTTACTAGTAGCACCAGTGTCCCAGGGAGTTTTCTTTTTCTGTTCACAGGGTGCATCTTGTCTGCACCAGCCATACTACATGAAATGGAGTTCTAGCTGAGAGACGTTTCATTTAGAGCAAATATTGAAACTTTACAGATGCTTGCCTGCAGCTGTACAGAAAAGACAAACAGCCTCCAGACAAGCCAGCCCCACAGAGCTTTTTACTTGTTTAGTTTTAGCAAGATATATGAATATCTATGCAGATGGAAAACGAGAGCTAGGATGAGACATTAATAGATCCCACTGGGAATTGGGGTCCTGATGTTGCCAGAAGCAAAGTCCCTTCAACTTTCCGTGCAGTGGGAGAGATGTGAGGGTGCACAATGCTCTGCTGAAACAGGCCATGGAGAACAAGATCCATCAAAGCCTCATCTCTGCAGCATCACAGGCTGGAAGGAAGCAAGAGGGTTCAAGAGGGTTGTGCAAGTACCTATAGAAATAATGTGAGGAAAGAGAATAGGAGGGAAAGCCTGCTTTGTCACAAAATGCCCTACATATATGTTACAGATGAAAATTTGCTTCTGTAGAGAGCTGTACGTTTGTATTGCCGGAGATGTTTTGGTTGAATTTTTCCCAGTGTGTACAGACAGCAGAATTAGCCCAATGCAGTAAGCCTGGTTATTTCATTCCCACTGACTGAACTCAGTGTAAGGTCCCTTTGGGCATCCTCCCCTCCTGGAGGTTTGGCTGCTGGGGTGCAGGGCCAGCTTGCACACAGCGCAGCTGAGGGCTGCCCCTGCCAGGGTGCTGTGAAGGCTGGTGGCTCCCCGGGGTCCGGCAGCATCAGGGGCTCCCCACGGTGGGTGGCAGGAACGGGCCTGGCATCCAGAGCCCATTCCACTGCCTCAGCCAGGAGCAAGGCAGACAAGAGACACCAGAGAACAGCCCCAATCATGGGCATTGGGCACCTCTCTGTGGACGGGGTGGGATGTTCTCCCATGGGTGGGGTTCAGGATCAGGCCCTTGGAGGGAACCGGTGCCACATTGACATGGGTTTGGCCGATGCCCAGCTGCCAGGGCCAGCATTGCCACCCATGGGAAATCCACAGTCCTGGCCCGTGCTGCCCCCTAACACTCAGCCTCTCTTTTCCTCATGGTAACAAAGCTTGAGTGGTTACACAGGTTTAGTCTCATCTAACTGGAGCTTAAAATTTTTAAGTTGTGACTCAAAATTCCTCTTGCTTTGTAACCACAGCTGCTTATCCGACCACCACTGCTGTGTCCAGCTGTGCCGCTTGCCTCTGCATCTCTCCTTACTTCTGTGAGGACACACTTCAGGCACAAACATCCTCCAAAGTACTCATCAAAAAATGAACCAACTGCAGCTTCTGCCTGCCTTCATTTTTATAGATAGTGCCATGCTTCAAAACCACTTCAGCCCATGCCACAGCGGCCTTCCCTTTCCTTGCCATCCCTAAGGAAAAAGGATGCACCACAAACCCTCCTCTCCTCTGTTGGCTGCCCCAGGCGTGGGCTGATGAAGTTTTAACCTCTAATCTGGTGTGGGAGTTTGATCGACAGACTCTAGCTCTGACACAGGAGGCCAAAAGTCTTTGAGGAACATGACTGTCTTGCTTAATAAGCCTGTCCAATTCCAGACAACAAGTACTCAAACTAATCTCTAGTAATAGCTACATAAGGGGTCACTGCTTGATTGAAACAACGTGATTGAGTGTTCCATTGTATTCCACTTTTCCATCCTCTTTTTTCCCTTTGAATTAGAAGACTATGGGCAATAAGGATAATATTTCTTTGTGTATGTGAAAAACACCTTACTAAGAAAACTAATTTATTCAGACAGAAATATCTTCCTTTTTCTAAATACACAGAAAATCAAAGGCATAGTGGAGCAGTAAGTGGAAAAGGAGGGTTTCCCTTGGTTTCCGTTTATTGCAGTGAAATTCACTGCTGTGCCAGAAGTAATGTCACAGTAATGAGTAATGTCACAGAGGTCCCAGGTAAGTGCAATTTTTGGATGAATATTGTGCCATATTTACTATGAAACAGAATCACCGTTCTTAGAAATGTTGAAAATGAGCTCTTCTTTGAAAGAACCCTTGCAAGTATCATACATTTAGACACATCTAAAGTTAAAAAGAAGAAAAAAAGACTTGTACATCAGGAATATATAACTTCATTATATAATTTCTGTCAAAGAACATTCTATATGTCAAGAACATGCTGTATACCTCCTGGGTGGCAACAGGAGAAGAGTTCCTCAGTTGAGTTGGAAGTAATCTACTGGAAGGTTTCTTCACTGAAGTAGCAGTTGAACAAAGGTGCTTTGGTGTCAGAGACAATGTAATAAAACAAAGCAGATTTTGAGATTGTGTTAGTTTCCTGCAGTGCTCCATAATTCTATGCAATATGCGTGTAAGGAGCTTTTGGCTTACCTTTATAATCAAGCCTGGAAGATCAGTAGTTTTTGAAGTTCCAGATCCATTATTTTCTCTGTGGTCAGGAATTTTCAGGGTTTATAGGATTTTAGTACAGGTCAATGACCTAAGTGTTGAGGCTTATTTCTCTCTAATGGATAATTAAAAAATTGTCCAATATGAAACAAAATCAAATTTTGAAACCATTTAAAATATTTGCTATCCATTAAACATCTTAAAAAAGTTTCTTGCTGTTTGCCTATGGTGCTGCCATTTATTCAGCAAGAGAATCAGTGGTCTAACCTAACAGATATTTTGGTGAGCTGGTTTTCAATGCACCTTCAAGCTGCTCTCTGTGTGTGTAAGCATGTGTGTGTACACTAATCTGAAAATATCAGCATGTTTGGTGTGTGAGCATCAGCAGAAACATAATTCATTCCGTCACCTATGAGAGAAGCTGCAGTAAAGTATGTGTAAAAGCCTATTGGATAAATACATTTTGTGCCATAAAATTGTATCACCTGAAAGGCAGGTGCTAATGCTTCAGGAATACATACATAGGGTAGACAGTGTTGCAGACTGCGGAAACCTGGAGTGTGTTTATATTGCTGTGGCTCTTCCTTTAGCATTTCATTATTTGTTTGGGGCCAGTGTGCTGCTGCTGCTTATCTATATATTGACACGATTGGTTCCATGTAGAGCATTTACTTGTATCTAACTTTGTTTGCAAAGACTATTTCAAGATGATGCCAGTGGGGGTGGGGGCGTGAGAGGAAGAGAGAGAGAGAGAATATTTTTAATTAGTTTTGTGTAGGCAGAAGGGAGAGGACAGATGTACATTGTAAGTGTATCTTTTTTTTTTTTTTTTTTTTTTTACATTTTTCTTGTGATATCAAGCAGCAAATAGCCCAATCTCAACCGTCCAGTAGCTTTATTTGTGCTGTTTTTGGAAGACTTGGCACTGCTAAGCACCCTTACGATGCCTTATTGTTGTTCCTGCTTGACATTCCCTGTCCTTGAGATCTCCCTTCCCTTGAATCGATGATGACTGCCATCTCAGCCCTCGGGCTTCTCCACGGCTGCTTTCAACTGAGCTAGCCTTGTCCGTTATTTTTTGCTGCCCTACTTTTGCCCCTCACCAACCCCCTCTTTTAAAGTCTATGGCAACTTTAATTCAGCTTGCAAGCATGGCTGTTGCGGAGAGCTTTTTTGAAAGGCAGGACGTTTGCGCACCCAGCTGAATTCTGGTGGAAATTTCCTTGCTCTGGTGTGCGGTGTTGGCAGGGCGATGAGGGGGCCAGCTGCAACCAGCCTGTACCCTCTCTACGTGGTCTGAATCAAAGTGGCAGCTTGAGATGAGGGTGGTCACTTGCCTGGATAATACATTTAAATGTAAAATCAAACAATTCATGGTAGCAATGTAGTTTCTTGGTGGATATGGCCATCATGAGGTAATTGCCCCCATGGGGGATTAGAAGCACTTGTTTATTCTTGGTGCTTGATCACACCCCAAGGACATGATTATCCCATGCCAGTATTCATGTTTCTTGTTATATCTTGTTGCTTAATTGCAACAAAAAACCCCCAAAACCACCACCCCCCCCAAAAAAAAAGGAAAAAAAATAGAGATCAGGTAAAATATTGCTGAAATCACCATAAGAGAATATGATAGCTTCTAAGCTCCTAGCTATGTATATTAATTAACCCTTCCAGAGAAAATCCGCAGAGGCATACTTTCAAGCAAGATTCCCCCCCACTTCTCACACGAACAGATATGTGGTATAGTCTCTCTCTCGGTATCTCATGCACTGCTCCAGGCTCTTGATGTCAAAATATACCAGCTGAGAATGTAGGATAAGAACAGCCGTAGGCTTTCCTCTAGTCCTCAAGACATTTCAAATCTATATTTTCCTGTCTAGTATAATACCCTGTTTCATCAGGAGCACAAATATTTTTTCTTCTGGTCTCCATATGGGCAACTTTTACAGCAGTATGTGAAAAGCCTTAACATAAAGAAAATAGAAAAAACAGAAAATTCACCTGGGAGTCCGAAGCTCTAACCTATATTTACTTTTTGCATTGTGAGAAACATTTAAACAATTCCTTAACATTTATAACTGCTCATCTATTTGAAATAATTGAAATGGAAACGTTAAAAGAAATTACATTTTGTTAATCCATTTACAATGGTATAAATTGCTTCTCATAGCCAACTGCGAGGCTGGCTGTTTTATTTAATAACTTTAATGCTGAGGTTCCCTGAGGCAAGGAGACAGTTATCCCACCAGCTGCAGAAGGTTTTACTGAAGTGTCCCCTGGCTATTGTCCAGGGTCTGTGAAGGAGCTTGGCTAACAGGTTCACGTGCGTTCCCTGTATCTGACAAATGTAACTGTTATATGTTTTAAATATAAACTAATTCAAAGTGAAAGAGAAAAGGGCATAAACAATGCATCCTAGCAAATCAGATTGTTTTATTAGTACACGATTCTGGCTGGGTGGCTAATAATTTATCATTATAAAATATGTTGTTATTACATTTGGAGAGCCTGGGACTGAGCAATTATGACCTTACTCCCCAGCAGAATCACAGATACCTCTCAAATTTAAAGGACTCTCAGAAAGAAATAGTGTCTAGAAGGAAACACACAAGCATAGTCATTTGATAGACATTGCTCTATGCAATAGAACTGTATGTATAGCATTTATTCCCATATTCAGTAGCATCATGGAAGATAATTCTTTCTCACCTGACTCCATGATGAGCTGCCATAGGCTGACTTTCTTTTCAGGCTGTGAGTAAACATTATTTCCCTGGCTATGACCCTTTTTTTTTTTTTTTTTTTTTTTTTTTTTAACCGCGCGTTGTTTTACTGGAGTTACTCACTGTAGGAAAGGTCAGGATCCAGCCCATTTTCCCTACTGTGAACTCTGCAGTACTCTTGGTCTCTTTTGCTCATTGTATGAAGGACAGTGTTGGATTCAGGCTTGGCCCCTCTCAGTTCAGCACACTATTAATTGCTTCAGTATGAGATATGTTAGAGGAGCTCCAGGTTTCTCCAAAGGTTGAAAAGTTGTAGTAAGACCATACTGCTCTACGTGTTCAAATGCTGCAAAACATTAATTGTTTCTGAGGCTTAAAAGAACATGCACTTTCTTATAATGGGGAAGACTGCAGAAAAACCTGTCGTGCATTTTTTTCCATAAGTCTCAGAAATAGAACACAAAGAAATTAGAAAAGTATATTAAAATATGTGGAATCTCTGTTTTTGAGTAAAAATAATTAACCATTATTGAAAATAACAGGGACATTACCAGCTATTTTTGTATTTTCAAATTATATTGATCATAACTGCTAAGCATCTATGAATTATATAGGATCATGACCACTTTTTTTATTATTCCTCTCAAAGAAATACATTTTTATTTTCAGGAAAGTTACCCTGAGGCAAAGACTTGAAATTGTTCTCAAGCAGATAGTATAATTAAGGATTGATCTGCACAGTGGGGAGAAGTTGGATGAATCAGACACTGACATTTCTTTCTTTTCACTTTTTCTTTATGACTGAAAGTCTGGATTCCTCCCAACTAACATAAGACACTTAACTATGTAGAGGATGTAGAGTTAGGAGTTTAGATATCCTTGATTGTCAAGGATTGTCAAAGACAGATAGGTACTTCCATCTGGCAATTTATCCTATATCTCATCATTGACTTTAGCAGGAGCCTAGGGCGAATATTCTTCTGACTTAGACACCTCAGGTTGAAGTGGGATGAAAGCAGGCTGAAAATTCTGGCTTAGTTTAGCAGAGACTACCTGTTCTCAATTACCTGACTTGGAAACAGTGATAAATATTCACATAGCAAATCTGTAATCACAGTGAGAGGTCTTTGGCTTATCTTCAATACCTTGATTCCCTCCTTTAAAGATATTTTTGGA
Source organism: Podiceps cristatus (assembly GCA_000699545.1). Taxonomy (NCBI): domain Eukaryota; kingdom Metazoa; phylum Chordata; class Aves; order Podicipediformes; family Podicipedidae; genus Podiceps; species Podiceps cristatus. Next base: position 7,400 of record KL283609.1, read on the forward strand.
TTAAGAGTTGCTCAGAAGTATGTCAGGACTGGGCTTGGGATCCTCATCGAAGGCAAGAAACCTCTCATTTAAATGTCCCTAGTTTGATTGTAGCTCTTGATCAAATTTCATGAAGAAATGTGTGCCTTGTGCAGTCAACAATTTTCTGCAGCAAATTCTGGGCCTTGAGGTCATAGTATTTCTATGTATAGGGATATATAGGGAGACAGATATCTTATGCCTTGTTCCTTCATGCTACTGTAGAAAGTAGCAGCTGAGGAAATTAATCTGCTTTGCCATGCATGATATTTTCTTTGCTGAAAAATTATTTCCATAATAAATCAAATAAAGTATATATTTTATGAGCCACATGCATTGAGAAAAATATAATAAGTCTTTCAAAATAGTACCTGGTTGAGATGGCTTAAAAGATACACCCCAGAAAACAAAATTGGTTTGGGTTACGTGTCACCTATCGAGTTCTTTCTGTGCAATATGAAACTATCAATTATATATAATCATGCTGTCACATACAACAATAAAATGCAAAAGGCCATAAAATAACAGCACAGAATATCGTAAATAACACTTATGTGGCTTATCTGATGCAAGACTGAGATGATCAACAGAGAGATACAGGTCATTATCTACAAATGCTCATGAAATTCATTTTGGTTACAATGAAGAGGAAACAGGAAGATAAGTGTCAAAATAAACTGGAATTTAATCCAGTGTTATTCTGCAGATTGACCTCACTCCAAACAGTAAACATCTTGTGCTCAGTGACACCTCAATCAGCTTCATACTGCTGGTGATGTTCTTACGTAATGCACCTAATTATTGTATTTTATAAAATATTTTTGCCTGTTCATCAATGCAACTAAGTAAACATTTTCCTATAATATTTTTTTGATGCTGTGAGAATTGATCATATCAAAATATACTAGACCTGCCAAAAAAGAAGGTTCATGAAGAACAGCCTTTCCCTTGGATGAAAGGACATTGTCTCTGATGGGCTCTTCACAGGAAATTGAAGGAGGAACTCAGTTTATAACTCTGCAGATCGAAGAAATCAAGGTGTCCTGAGTTCTATGTTGTGAACAGAAGCCCAAGGTTTAGTATTACCTGTTTGACTTGAGAAAACACTGCAGTTTTATGAAACTGGTTTAGCAATACTTTTTGGCACCCTTGATTTCATGTTTAAATACTGAGCCTTCTGGCTTAAAAAAAGGACAAATTAATTTTATCTGTCAAAGAAGAGAATTACTTAAGAGACTAAGATTATGATTTGGAAAATTGAAATCATGGTCAGATAATTGATTAACTTATTCAGGTAACAGTTCCCCTCAGCGCATGGCCAAGCCCTCACTTGTATCTTGATTACACAGTTTCCCTCTGGTGGTCCCTCTCCTCTGGCAATACAAAGTTCTGTGATCTTTCCAATTACAGTCGAGGCTGCCACAATACCCAGGCTGCCACCTAGACACTCCTCCGCAATATGTTTCTTTAGTGCCATGGCAGTTTTTCAACTCTTTTCCTTGCCTTACTTCATTTGTTTAGTTTGTTAATTTGTTTGGTAAAACCATTCTGACCTATGAACCCAAAAGAAAATCCACTTTGTTGTAACTGTTGTTTCACACTCTGGCATAAATCACATCTCCTGTTTCCCCATTTTACATGTACAGTAATCCTTGTACCACCTCTTAATGTCCAAATTTCTTCTGACTATATAGATACTCAGCATTTCACAAAATGAACATGGTTATGGCAGGATTTACACCTACAAGGTAGATACAAATTCCCACGGAAGCACATGCGCCAATGCAAGCAAAATTTGTCCTTTCATCTATAAGACTGTTGATTGATTTAATTTGTGAATTGAAAGGAAAAATTACTTATGTGAAAATGATGCAAGTAGAGGAGAAGCCTCAGTTCTGTGCAGGTAGGAGGTGGTGGTGGAGAAGTTGCATCAGAAAGGTAAGAAACAGGCGGTGGCTGGTGGGTCACTCTTTGCCACTAACACTGGCTAACTTGTGAAGCTGTTAGTTCTTGAGAAAATAAACTGAGGTGGACTTGAAATACTCTAGGAGTACACATTTCTATGTCTTTTTGACTATATTGCAGAAGAAATATTTAACAACTCTCCTTTTTCTACCCAAGACTGTTCTTATATGCTAGTCTTAGTAATTTTGTTATTTTACACCTCTTTCATGTTCTTCAATGTAGTTCTGACCTTCTGAATATTGCGAATAAATTTTGTAGCCATGTCTGTATGACAACTTCAAATGCAGGACTATATCTTCTTCTTAAATCTTGTGGAAGAAAGAGAGCAAGAGAGACCTGATCCATTATGAATGGAGATATTCTGAACCATTGAACAGCAGGCAACAGAGAATCTGAGGCTAGTGCAGAATGAAAACCTTGTCACAAATTTTGGGAATGAATTGATTAAGTAGGAAGCTTTTCTAACATTCTTTGATAAAAGGGAGTTGCAAGTAATATGACTTAGAACTGTTTTTCAGCCAGTCAAGGAGAGTGGTCTGTGGTCTAAGAGTACTAGGGCTTTGGGATGTGGCCCTGTGCTGAACACATACGCCATGGGGGTGGCAGCAGGAGCAGTCAGAGACATGTCTTTCTGGAATCCAACTCTCAAAAATCTCATAGAAGACATTTTCTTTTAGAATACAGTTCTCACTGTCTGATACAGAAGCTAGAGCCAGAGCTCAGAAAACTGTCATTCAGCAGGGTGTTTACTGAACTGTCATTTTTTTTGGTGGAAGGGTCCAGAGGTGATTTCCACTGCAGGAAGTCTTTCAGTTACGGATCATCAGGAGTAGGCTGTGGTGTACAGGGAGTCCTGGTTTGATGCGTGGCTTGCTCTCTGCATCTGCTGCGGGTCACTTTCTTAGAGAGGACTTTTGGTTCAGTCCAGAGACCTGGTCTTGTTAAGTAGTCCTTCCTTTAACGTAAAGAATAAACAAAGACATAGACCATGCTGTGACCATTCTGAGATTTCACAAAAATGGAGAAAGAAGGCCTTTTGGAGTTTTATTAATACACCATCTTTAATAATCAGATTTTAAAAAATTTGTTACTATTCATATGCAGAATCTATTAATATCTGGAATCTATCTGTAGCCCTGTTAACTAGCCTGTCGATAAATCCATCTGCAAGGGACTTCATATGATTGTCTGTTCTCTAAGCTGCCCTTTTAATCTTTAACTGTAAGAAGAGCAGAAAGAGGTTATATAGGACTAATGGGAAGGTCTGTGCCATAACAGTGTCTAAATCACTTTGAACATTTTGCTGTGGGACAAGCACATTAAACGGTTTAGGTTATCCCTGGGGTTTGGATGTCAGAAGTCTTGATGCAATAGCTTGAAATTCTAGAAAATCAAAATAACTTAAAAGTGGTAGCAAGTTCATAATTAGTGATGGTGAGAGGTGTTCTGATGGGCTGGTTTACTTGTTCATTGAAAACCAAGACTTCTGTAGAAATTATTATAATAAATAAAATTTCTGGAATAAAGACTAAGCAGGTTCCTTTGCTAGCATCATGACCATTTGTGCAAAGCACATCTTATTGATCTTTCCAGAAGAGGTCAGGATAGAAAAAACCTTCATATTAAATATTGTTTATCATTTTAGTATCTTATTTTTATTACATGTGGATCAGCCTCACCCAAAAGATTTTCTAGTCTTACTATGCAGGGCAATTCCCGTTTGGTTTTTTTGGTTTTTCCATTTCTTTTTGGAAATGGGAAAAAGGAAGCCATAGTTAAGACATTCCCTATGAAAAAAACAAAACAAAACAAACACCCAAAAAATCCTTCTCTTAATGAAGTTATTTCAATTCCCTTTTAGTTAGCCCATGCTGAGAAAGGGGGAAAATGCAACTTACTCTGCCTGAATGTCAGATCTCCCTGAAAGCTACTCATAGTGAACAAAGGTATGTGGTGTGGGAGTGACAGCTTGAACCAAGGAATTTTTTTGAGTTCTGTCACCAAGAGGCAGAGCACAAGTATGCAGGGTGATTTCAGAGGACACTCTTTGTTTGGAAGTCCTTTTGGTGCAGCTGGCTGTTGAAGTTTCTTACCCAGTCCACAGGGAGAAAACTAACGGAGAAGAGGCTCTGAATGACATGTTTAGGAGAAAGCATAAATCTACTGTACACCTCAGAAGTGAATTCCTTTGCCTTTTGAGGCCTTAAGTAGGCAACTTTTAAATCTGTACTCAGTCGCATCAGAACATGCAGTTGTGTCCATTCAGTAGGAGAAATTATGATCATCTTAGCTAACGTATTTTGACATAGTTAATAACCCCAATGAAGGTAGACCCAAGGTGACTTACTCGCTGTGTGTTTTTGCACACAATATATTAATCAGAGAAGCTCTGCTTGTGGAGCAGCTCGCAATTCATCATTGTGCTGGGCCCAGCAACCTCAGTGTCCTGGAAAAAGAGATCTTTTGGGCTAGTTGAACCATCTTGCTTAAATTTTGATAATGTAAATGCATTTTTCACTTATTACAATGTGGAAATCAATCAGGGGAATATCCCACTTCCTCTGGTGTGAATGTCATGGAAGCAAGAGCAATCAAATCCCAGAGAAGGAAGGAGGAGTTGACTGGGACTATTGTTCTCTCAGTCCTCTCTATGACATTGGGTGGCATGAAGTGACTGAGAGATCACTCATAAAACTGGGAGAGTCCTGGGGAAAATGTGAGAAAGCGTGTGTCCAGTTGGTAAGCTCTGATGTTTTGTGGCTACTAAACATTGTCCCAGGTTTTTTTTTTGATAACTTAAAACAGCTGTTGAAGCCAGCTGCCCTTTCAACTTTGTGGTCAGAAGCAGGATCCATTCTTCTTGCATCCTTGTTATAGCTCAAAAAATGGTGCTAGAAATGCAGGTATATGAATTAAGACTTTCCTTAAAATCTGTATTTCCAAGAGACATTTCAAAAATTTTGAACATTAAACAGACACATGGGTAAAATGTTGCTGACTTAACCTGTTGCCAAATCTCTCTTTTCAAGCTGAGCTCTTCTTTGTCTTCCATAAACATAAGAATTTTTGTTGTTTTTCACAGTATTTCCTCAGCTGCTTGAGATGTTGAGTTTGAAGTCAGTGAAGTTATCACCTCTAAGGAGAAAGATGAAACCCTTTGAAATTAGTGAGGGCAGAAAAATGTAAAATATACTAATTTTTCAAACACTTTAGCATAAAATGTATTTTCTGTTATAGAAAGTCAGAGAGGCTCAGTGCAGACTGCAGGATGTGGTTTTCAGTGGCTCTCAGATTTGGCCAAATTTTGTTGCCCTTGAAGGAAATGGGACTTTTCCCTGTATCCTCACTGGAGGGAGGGTTTAATCCACTACTTAGTGGTCCTAGGTTATCAGCTAGAATTCCATTTCCATGGTCCTGAAAGAAAGTAAAGTTTTACTTTTGATATATTGATATTATTGGCCAAATCATGAACATCACTGGGTCTGTTTATGGCTCTCTGCAGGACACTGATGTACAAATGTGGAGGGGTTCGTGCTGCCTGTGTTATTATCTAGCTAGAAAGCTTCTGTCTCCTGAGTTGTAAGGCTGCAAGATTTTAAAAACACTAAAAATATATTCATGCACAGTTTTAAGGCAACTGATGAAGCTTCTTCACTGTCCTGGTATCTCAAGAGTGCTTGTTTGTTAGAGCTTTGCAGCCGGCCTTCAGGAATCATTTCAGCATATAAATGGAGCTGTAACATGCAGGAGATTCTTTCCTTATATGCTGTTTTGACATAACTTGACCCTGAGTAGCTTTTTGAGAATGTTTCATGATTAACAAAACAACCAAGATAGTAAATTCAATGATTTTGATGTTGTTAATATCAGAGTTGTCTTGGTAATGACAAATAAGCTAATTGGAATATAAAGCATGCTACTTGATGAAGTAATCTTCTATGGTTCAAGGTAAAAAAACTGATGACAAAATCCTATACTATATACTGAAGGTAAACTAAATTGCTGACCTGCTTCTAACCTACATTCTAAGTTCCATAAGGGATCATTTCCTAGAACCTATAGCAGAGTTATTGAGAGTTCAAATCCTTAGGGACAGTGGGTTTTAATTATTTGGATATTAAAAATATGCTTATCAAAAAAAAAAAAAAACCAAACAAAAATTATCTCAGTGGTAGACTGGTGAGCTTTCATAATAATTCTTTACAAATATATACATATATATATATCCAAAACATATATACATATATATTTATATTGCCATGTGAACACTGCAGCCCATTACCCAGAGTTTTTTACACATAACCCTTCATCCCTTGGGTCTGAGCTTCCTCTGAATTACTGGAGGTTTATGCCAGAGTGATTCCATTTATTTTGTTCCTCTTGAAGTCATCTGGATTTACGAAAGTTTAAAGTAAAATCAGTAGGCTGCCTGGGGAATGCTGGGGGAAATATATCTTGCCACAGTGAAGAGTGTAGATCACTTGATCTGTGACAGTTTTAGTTTGTGTGGCTGCTAAATTTCAAAGCATGTTTCAATGTTCACTTGTTTTTAATCATACAAAAATATCTTGTAAAAAGAGCAATTATAAAATTAATGAACCTAATATTTGTTCTGAGCTTTTTTGTCTCTCTCCTCCTTTGTCATGTTTGTTTGGTGTCATGGGCTGCACTTCTGGCATTTTCTTTCTCTCTGTTTCCTTTTGCTCTGGTATGTATAATTATATGTGTGTATTTGTGTGTGTGTGAGTGTGTATGCATTTGAGATATCAAGAATGGACTTGCATATAAGGCAATAGACTGTGTAGTTTTCCTGTCGCTAAGAGAATGACTATTTCCATCCCTATTGTTAAGTATTCTTCTGTGATATATTCACTATAAATATATAATGCCGTTTCTGACTTTTTTTTTTTTTTTTTTTTCCTTGTCATTCCTTGAAGAAGCATTAGACTTTTCGCTTTCAGGAAAATTACAGCTTTGCTTTTGTTTTGTAAAGATGCACATCTTCCTGATCTTGTGTTAGCACTTTCTCTTGTACGCTGTATTTCTTTCAGTGAAATCATATCCTTTTGGTGAAAATGCTTTTGAGTATTTTTCTATAAAATAAAAAAATAAAGAACTAATAAAATGAAAAAAAAATGCTAAACAGTTACTGAACAGAATATTGCACTAAGCAATATTGGTTTTGCTGAACTTCATATATTTTCTCCTTGCCATCACTTTACAGATTTCTAATCCAAACAGACTCTTCAACTCCAGTGGGAACTCTATGAAAATAAGATAAATTTCAATTATGTTTGTGCCTATACTATGAAAATTGAGGTTTTCAGATGATATCAAGATGCAAGTGTAAGGTAACAGGTAACTGTGAACTATTTTCCAAATTCTCTGGGAGTTTTCATGTTCACTGCTTAAACACTTTGCAAATCTCTGCATCTTCATGTTTTGATTTCTTTTTTTGTAGAGTAACAATGAAAATTTCTCTGCCTGGTTTCAGATAGTGTAATTAAAGAATCTCAGTGCAGTATTTTACTTCATGCAAGTCTATTGTTAAAAAGAAAAAGAAAAAAGAATTATAAGAAGAGGCTATTTTAAAAGGAAGTGTAAACAACAAAACAAACTTCTAGATCAATTAACCTATACTGGTTCAAGTAAAAATAATGTTCAAAATATTAAAACTTTTGGAACCTTCCATTTTACAAAGTGCTAAAGTAGAAATAGTCATTCTTTCTTGAGAATCTATTTATTTAGTAAGAGAAAACTAGAAAACTTGTCTTTAGAACACACAGCTAAATCATAATTTTACAGCTGGAGGCTCCAAACTTTAACCTCAAATCAGAGTAGAGCTGAAGACTGGGGCAAGACTTCTTGGCTTGCATTTGTTTCTACTGTTTCTTCTACTGCAATAATATGACTACTGTCTGTGTACCATTGCAGATCATGGTTTCTAAAATACACATAGTAATGTGATGACAATGTACAATGCTCATATTCAGTCTTTCTGAGTTTAAATCCTGATCATGAACTGCTTGTGCCACTGGTAATTTCACTACAGCCTTCCATGAAGACCTTCTCATCTGCTATTCACTTTTATACTCGTGGAGAGCTGACCAAAAAAGAAAATACCCAACCTAACTCACCTTCACTAAGAGGAATGCAGTATAGATTGAACCAAGAAGTTTATAATAACTATGATTTCCTCTTCAGCAGAGGAAACATTTGTGTGATTTTCACTGTTTCCATAGGAGACTCAGATTTGGGCTTCACTACTTCCTTTATACCCTCTAAAAGGAGTGATGTTGCAAGTGCAGCCAGTGATTATAACATAACTAACACCACTGTCATTCTTGGAAATGGGTTTCTGTTGTTCACAGGTCAGTGAGTGCTACAATCTTCCCTTTGTGCCTGACCACAGAACCTGTGAGTCCAACCTCACATTCAGCTAGAGCTTTTAGTTAACTTTCAGTATGATGCCCCTCATTTAGTCTTTGAAATACTGGGCTTGTTTGGAATCCTTGGAGAAACATAAAGCTACACATGGCAGGGCAAACACATTTTGACTTCTATTCACAGGATCCTCAGATACACTACAGTCTCAGGAGGGAGACGTAACATATACTGAGAAGATAGGAAGCACCATGTTTGTCAATACCTGCTTTGATAGGTAGGATCAACCTTAAACTCACGCCTTAATCCCACCTTCCATCTCAGATCTGATGAAGAAAGGGTAGCTCATTTAACTGGAGCTGGCTGAGGGTGGCTGCAAGATTAACTCCAAATATCAGTGTGGGTACATCTTGAATGTTTCCTCTGATAGAGAGATGTGTACTGATTTTCTAGCTAAGAGCGAGTCTAAATAGCAACTGTAATGTATATGAGGAATCTTCTGGGATTTGAATGGTGGTTTATCTCAGATCTCAGAGCAAGCGTTGTTGACATATGCAAACACTGATCAGTATATACTATATGTCGTGCAATCAGCGAAAGCATGGATTGGTCATGGACTTCAATTTGACAGCCATTTTAGACTAACCATAAAAACCCACTGCTGCCTCCTCTTGGCCTCTGTAACCCCACTGAAGTCACACCGTGCTCTGATCCTTCTAGACTGAAGAAGCAGTGCATAAATTATGCCACAGTGTGGCATCTCTAATTCCTATGAACATGTGAAATCTGATGGCCTGGATCCTTTAAATGTTTGTGTACATGTGTAATCTTACACATCTGAGTTAAGCACACAGATAAAGAGAAGAACTCAGGCATAAGGGAAGAAAAGACAGAATTAAGAATAGACAAGTACTTCAGCAGTCATTGGTGTATTGATTTGAATGTTTTTTGTTTTGGGGGGGGGTTTGTTTGTTTTTTTATTAAAAAAGAAAATAAGGGAGAGTGTTACTACATGGAGATATAGGCACAGTTTTCCTTTGTCTTCTTCCTAGAGTATCTGTTCTTGGTTTTAGCTCATTCAACTTTGCCTTCTGCCCCACCATATCACTAAAAAAGTGTCAAGTGAAAACGTTCAGGTGTTTTGGAGGCTACATGTTTGTGTGTTGGTTAGTTGTGGGTGACTGCTTTCCTACTGAGTGATTACCAATAAATATTCCTGTCACAAATACTGACTTGAATTTTCTGGAAAGTAATTAATTACACAAGCAGTCAATTAACAGTTGCAGCTACAAGACACAACTTACCTTTTTCTCTCTAATAACAGTGCTAGAATTCTACTAAACTGTTCTGAATACCACTGACATATTTTGTGTGTCTGAGAATAATATTGTCCATCCCCCCCAAATTAATGTTGGCAATTTTTACAAGCATTATATTATGTAATGAGGAAGTTGGGAGAAATGGTGGGGGAAGGAACAATGTGGAAGAGAGGAAGTGTAAGGATATGTTGCCATTCTTCTTTCCATGGCAATGTACAGTTATTTTTAAGTTCTGCAGATTGTTATGAAAAGAAGAATGACTTTCAGCTATCAGCTTTTATCTTGGTGTACTCCACTATGTAGGACTGATGATGTGACAGGAGGGTTGGAAAGAAGTTTATCTGGGAACTAGTAGAGAAATACATAACTGTGCCATTTCCTAAACAAAAAAAAAATAAAGCTCCTGTTTTGGTGACTTCCATGACTATATCCCCCATTGGTGACCCCCATGAGAGCATAAAGACCTGAAAGTTTATATATTCCTGTTCCCTACAACACTAACATCTATTCCTACAGAAATTTAAAGAAGCCATTGCTAAAAAGCAACCTGAAAAAATAATTTGGGTCCCTTATTGGCAGTTATTTTGCTTCCATCAGTCATTATTGATGTGACCACAATTCTTTCCTCCACTCCATCCACTCCTCCATTCTTACACAAAGAAATCGTAGCTTCTAATCAAATGTTCACTTAAGTCTTAGCTGAGGAGAACTACAAGAGCTAGCACTACATCCCAGAAACTAGCTTGATATAGCTTTTGAGACAAAGGCTTACATT
>KL283610.1:0-11240 GCA_000699545.1 Podiceps cristatus
CCCCCCCCTCCCCAAATGGTAAAAATTTAGAGGGGAAAAAAGCACCTCCAAACAAAATTCTCTGTTAGTCATCTATAGATATCAAGGTTTATAAGGCAAGTTTAAAATACCACATCTGAGATACTTTTCTCCAAATTTCAAATAAATGTTGATGATCAGTTGACTTACAAAGCGAATGTTGTGAGAATACAAAACACTAATCATCATCTCAGCAGTTTCCCAGTGTCTGTTCAGTCTGTTCATCACTGGCTCTAAACGTTTGATTTTTCTGTCAGCTATATTCAAGAACAACTTTGTTATACTGAGAAAATCCAACCTCTTTATATTTTGGAAATAACATATTACTAGGCAACATACAAGAAATTATGTATGTAGCTTCAACTACATTTTAATATACAACTTATTTAATGTATTTAATGTATTAATGCACATTTTTGTTAGGTTCTTTTTTGTATATTGGAAATGTTTATTTTGCACCATCAATATTGCAGAAATGCAATAAAATGCAGGAACAGGAAGGTACAGAGATGTATCTGAGTGTATATGACTGTGGTCCTTTAGAGCAAGGATTCAGGACATTTTTTTGTACTTCTCAATGATTCTAGGAAGTCACTTCGAACAGTTACGGCTTGGTTTCCCCATCTGCTCAGTGAGCATCCCAGAAATGAAGATGGAAAAATGAAGTGGAAAGCATTTCAATTTATCTTGCTTTTCAGTCAAAACCCAGCCTTGTGAGCATCAGAGGAGCACATCTTTATTCACTCGCGTTGCTGCAGAGTCTGCTCAATGGCAGGGCATTCAGGCAGACGTAGGAAGACCATTTTCCCGAGCTAGTGACCGGTGTCACAGAAAGGTCCAACTGTTAAATCATTATGTGTGAAAATACATCAACTACTTAAATATATATTTTATCGGTTCTTTTGCTATGTGAGTATTAAGAACCTCAGTAAATTCTTCTCTTTTATTCTTTTCATGAATTAAGCCAACAAGTATCCTCAAAGTTCCCGTGCTCTTTTCATCAGAGCACTAATGTGTTGTAGGTCTGATACCGTTTTCGCCCGTGCTGCTGGTTGGGTGGTCTTTGCTGTTAATGGTGCGGCCTGTTAAATCTCACCGGTTTGGATTTATCAGGAAGTCTGCAGTGGATGGACTGACAGCCTTTGTTTTCCAAACTGTTGATGGCTTCCATTGTGTTCTGTTTCAGACATTTAAATGAGAAGGGTCCTGAATGTTCTAAGTCCTTTTTTTTTTTTTTTCCTATCAGGAAGAAAATGCATAAACAACACAAACAGCTTGTTTATTTTTCTTTCAGTAAATGTAACAGGGTAAAAATACTTTTTTGCTTCCATCCCTCTCATCTGAAAGTATTTTAAAAGGTACGTCATAAATTGATGTCTAAACCACTTTGATATATTTGGTATCTTTATCCTGCTACATCATGAAACATTGTATATGTTTTTAAAACTGCTACTCCTGCAGCCAGAGGTTCATCTTAATATTGTATTATTATCGTTTTACACTGTATTTCTATGCTGTACCTTGAAATGAAAACACGTCCCTACCTTAGAGATATTTTACTGAGATAAATCTGCCCAGTTAACCATTTGTTTTGAATACTGTTCCCCCTGTTTAACGATGTTCTGTCAACCCAAACCACTTCCTGTCTGTTTTTCCCTCTTTTCTGTAGAGCAGCAGTATTTGTGCATATTTGCAGGGTGAGCAGCATGCCATAGATGGATGCAAAGTACAGAGAGAAAAAAAAAAAAAAAAAACCAACCAAAACCCAAAAAACTCTTTGGCTTCTAATATCCTCTGTGTTAGGATTTGCATTCCCAGCATTTTACGGGACTTGGTAGTTTTTAGGTTAACTTAATAGCCTTCTCTGCAGCTTAACTTCCGTCATCAGTGAATGATGAGCAAAGAAGATGCTTTTGAATACTGCATAATAATTTTATAATATGCTGCCAGGAAGAATTGCAATTGGCCTGGATTCTCCACTTTAGTGCTACAGTACAACTGTTCAGGTATCAGCACGTTCATGCTGGCATAAAACATTTTAAGGATATTCAAAAATAGCCTTCATTGGTTTTCTATTTCTATTTCCTATTACCAAGGACCAGTGCTGTATTTAGGCTTGTATGCACTTGCTCCATAAAATGGCGCATTTTTTTTTTTTTTTTTCTGTGTTGCTGAGTGCTCAAGTGATGTCCGTAAGGAGAGACAGTGCTGTTATTAAGCTATCCTTTCCATATTAAAAAATGAAAATGTATTTTAGGATAAATTTTTGGGTGGCTAATTTAGGAATGAAGAAAGCGAAAATTAAATTTTAATAATAGGACCATTCGTGATTACAAGGAGTTAGAGTCTGGACTAGGGTTGAAAATGAACTCCCATCATTTGGGTATTTAAAAGTACACCCAGTTTATTATGCTCACAGTTGCTCATTTAAGTTGCTTAAAATCCTTTCAGTATTTTTATATAATACAAATTTTAAAAGAAATCAATAACAAGAATAATGCAATTAGTCTGCTGGAGACTTCATTCTCATTTTCAATGTTTCCTCAGCAGGTGGCATTAGAGGTTTGCTAGATGTAGATATAAGCACAAGTTTTGGCTGTTTTTTTTTGTCTTTCTGTTTTGGTTGTTTTATTTTTTTTCTTCCCATTCTCCTTATTTGTTTCTCCATCACAATTTTAAAACTAAAACATACCTGGTACCCATAAATAAGGTCAGAGCAGTCTTCTTTTCACTTCATACTACCCTCCAGACATCATAAATTATGATTAGATCCTATTTTACTAGCCACTGTACACATAGCAGAATAGCCTCGCTTAGAAGAGGTTTTGATCTAAATAGGTAAGGATCATCTTTAAGTGTGAGGATCTGCGGCGTATTTTGCAAAATGCACAACAGCCAGTTGAAAAAAAGAGCGTGACAGAGCATCAGCAACAAATTTGTCAGAAAATCATGGTGCCAAACAAAACCCAGCCTTTTAAGGTATTGGTGCACTGTGCTTGAGCTGAATTTGATTTCTATCATGTAGGTACTGGATTTATCTAGAAAAGAAGGAACTACTTTTTTTTTTTTCTTTTTTTTTTTTTTTCTTTCCTGCATCTAATACTGCAGTGGCATCTTTATGATTTCAAATTTGTCCTGATAAGCTCCTCTTTCTATAACTAGGCAATACACTAGTACTTTATTTCTACGACCTCATGTAAAGGATTACTATAAGCTGTTACCTGCTACTACATCATATTTGTCTCTCTGTGTGGAGTTCTTGGCTGCACCCGCAGAGCAGCAGTTCAGGCCATGGTTGTAAAGTCAGCACCCCCCTTCCTATTCGGGCACCTGAAAACGTGGGCCGATTCTCATTCACAAACCCGGTGACATTGCGTTTTAGCATCTCCCCTTGGCTACTGACTTCAATTTTGGGGCTTAGTGAGGGCTTTAGGTCCCAGCATGGGGAGGAAGCCTTGCACACAGGCAGGAATTTCTGCCCCGTTTGCCCCCAGAGCTCAGCAGGTGGCAGCGGAGGAGCAGTTTTCAGCAGAACCTGCCCCCAGGCTACACACACCCCTGTGGGCTGCAGTAGCCCATCAGAGGGTATGGCCACCAGGTAAGCCCACTGACCATAAGAGCATATTAAAACGGATCAACACCTGCAGTGGGCTTCTGCATTTCAGAAACTTGTACCACCATGTATAGGGCTCGCCCAGTGCATCTTACAAGGTGTGCAGTTGGCACTCGTCAGACGTACGGTGTGTAGGCAGGACGACCACCCGACATGCAAGCTGTGGGCCTCTGTGTGGGCTGCTGTTGAGCCATCTGCAGCTCCAGGGCTGCCAGTTCACCAGCAGCACAGCTGGATCTGCTGCTACTGCTCCAGTCAACTAGAGTAGAAAAATGTATAAAAATCCCCAGGTTTTGTCCTGACAGAATTTATAAGATGACAAAGAGAACATGCCCAGAGATAAAGGGTGCTCCCACTGTGAGGTACAGAAATATCGCTGTCTCTGTCTTAGCAGAGAGGGAACAAGAATCAGAAAATCAGAGTGACCTGCTGATAGTCACACAGCAAGCTTGGGGTGGAGACGGGGCTCACAACACATACATCTGGCCCTGTATAGTGGCCTTGGCCACCGAACGTGAGGCAAAACCTCTTCTGAAGCTCTCCAAGGCCAAGACCAACAGCATGGTGGCAGCGTCTGTCCATGTAATGAGAATAAACTGCGCAGCACTGGAGTGGTTCAGAATGTTCACTTGCACTCAGCAACTCTTCTCACCTGAGAGCATGACTGTGCAGGAGAAGTATTGCTATGGGGAAGCACCTCTGAAAAGTAACTGTGAATTAGGGTTCACACTCAAAAAAAAAAAAAAACAACAAACATTTCTGCACTGTCTGACTCTTCTCCTGAAAGCACCTGGAACATTTTGGTCTTTCTCAATAGGCCTAGTTTTAGAGGAGGTCTTTCTCCATGTTAAGTGCCTAACATAAAATAAGCCCAGGAGGCTGGCCAGTGCATCATGTCCAAAGTAAGCACAGCTAATCACCGCTCTGTTTTAGTGAATAGTATTTCTTCATTATGCAGTGAAAAGCAGACCTAAAAGCTTCAGAGCTTTTCCATGCACCAAAGACAGCAAACTTAGAAGGTAAAAAGGCCAAAATCCAACAGGCCTGCAGATTTCCACAGGTTATACCAGAGAAATAACTGGTATTTGTCCTGTTCTTACTTGCTCAGACTCTGGTCATGCTTTCACTACAGTGGGTAGAGAAGTCCATTAAGAGCAAAGCATGTACGACTAAGGTAAGCAGTGGAAAAGTCTGGCCTGCTGCTTGTGAAGTAAATGCTATCACTTGTCCTTGACAAACACTTTAGCGAATGTCTGTTACCTCACTGTAGCAAAGCAAACCAGAGGTGATGTCCTCTCCTACGGATCAAAGTCAGTGGGAATTCCCTTTGAGCGAAAGTAGCAGCTGTTACCTGCGAGAGGCTGAGGGATCAGGTTTACCTGGAATTTCCCGAGACAAAACCCATAGCTGCTGGCAGGTATTTGTCAGCGTGTGGCAGTCAGGCGTGCAGAAAACAAACATGAACCTAGAGTAGGGAGTGCTTTAACCTGAACACTGCTGGGAGGAAAGTGGAGAAATCCTGGGCAGTGATGCCCCAGGATCTCTGCAAATAAGCACAAAGCAAGTGGGAATTACATCAATATCAGGAAACAGGGACATCCTACCTGTTAATTTCCACAGTGTGTTGTGACTGCCAAAGTATAAATGGCTTCAGAAAGACTAAACCAATCTGTGGTGGATGCATCCAAAAGAATATGCTGAACACAATGGTCTGGATACAGCTTATGCCTCGGGAAGTCTCTACCACACCAATGGCCAGCAGCTAAAACTGCTTAAGGGGAAAGGAGCATCCTAGAAAATGCCTCACTTCCTATCCTCCTCCTCAGTCATCTACCACTTGCCTCCCCTGAAGACAGCACACCAGACTGACTCACTGAGCTGGCCCCAGACAGATGTTCTCATATCATATTTTTCCCCAAAAAATATCAGGAAAATACCCCCAGAATTAAGATAAAATTTATATAATTTGCATATAGCTTGCATCTCTCATTTAGAAAAGATTATGATATAAGCTTCCTACACCTTGCAAACAACTACCTCGGAAGACCAGGCAAAATGTGCAGGTATTTCAGACACACTCACTCTGTGCGCTGGCACCTGCTACCTTCATTACCTCCCAGCTTCCACCTGACGCCTGGAGGAACGCGTTTTCAGATACACTTTTGGGACCTGCCTAGTTCACCCAGCACATGAAAGCTTCATAATAGTTATTTAAAATATCCAGTGGAATTATGCGGCCCAAAGATAATACCTGAGATAAGTCACACGAAAGGAAACATCTCACCCCTACCTTACTACAAAGCTGTAATGCACATCCCTAATTCAGAATAAAATATAGCGCTCTACCTCTCTGTGCAAGGACACCTCCTCAGCCAGTGCTTACTGAGTCACAAACATCAAGAGTGCTCTCCTTACGCTCTTACATAGCATTTGTTACGTTTATTACACAAGGTGCTGCTGGTGATCAGAGACAGAAATAGGATTTTTTAAAAAAATTATTATTATTGCTTAAAAAAAAAGATATTTCTGTAAGTGGACACTAAAATTTTACTTCTCTAAATATGACATTACTGGATTCTGCAGCTTTTGATGTGAAATTTGCCTTGGGAAGAAGTTCTGAGTAAAGCTATGCACTGCAGAAGTTTCAGTCTAAACCCTCCTCTCACAAAGCAAGGGGAGCCCCTGCGAGCCTACAAAGATTTCAACGTGTGCAAGCGCCGTCAGTCTGCTCTCGGGTTTAAAGT
This sequence comes from Podiceps cristatus, assembly GCA_000699545.1. Taxonomy (NCBI): domain Eukaryota; kingdom Metazoa; phylum Chordata; class Aves; order Podicipediformes; family Podicipedidae; genus Podiceps; species Podiceps cristatus. The sequence goes on from KL283610.1 coordinate 6,376, forward strand.
TAGAATTGTACCTCAGTACCTAGCGGAGCTGCGAGACTTGGGTATGATGAGCACAAGCACGTGCTGCCGCAGATGCCCTCCCCTCTCTGTTCATTGATACAGTTCTGATCATCTTGTATTTTAAACACTCACATAGACCTTTTGGCACCTCCCATTCTCCTCCAGTGCCTCCAAATATTTTTTCACTGAGGTTCTCCAACAGTTTCTTCCTAGATAGGCCAGGGGCTTTCCCAGGTTTTGTATTTCTCAGGGCTAAATTCTATCAGAAGTTTTCCATATTGATCCTTCAGAAAAATATGCAGAAAGTAACAAAAAGAGCACTTGTGAATTAGATCTGTTATTATAATACTGGTTGATCTTATAGTAAGCAATCCATCTTAACAAACAGCACTATATTGTTACATAATACATTAAGCATAAACCACAAATAAATAATATCATTTTGATGAATAAACAGAATAAACGGCTAGGAATTCTTCCTAGCACCAAGTATCAGCAGGAGTGTTTATCAGTCTCTGTTTGGTATGAGACTACACGCCAGAAGTTCTCAGGAAATACATTTTCACATATATTCTGTTTTTTCATTATTTGGGCACCGCCCGTAACCGTCTCAAAATTAGTTTCTGCAGACCCCTTACAAAGCTTACTAGTCCAATTTCGTGTTACTTGAGAACAATGATTCAGCAGTAATGGCTTAAAAAGCATTTTCTGCATACACAGAAATCAGTTCTTTGCTGCTGCCAAGCTAAACAAACTGTGGCCTCTTTCCTAAAGAAAAGAAAGGAACTCCTTATTTGAACCCAAGATGTTGTTGTAAGTTTATCTTAATGAGGTGATTACAGTCTTCAGCACTCATTTTTTAATTATTTGGAGGAATCCTCTCGGATCCAGTGAAATGGCATAGTAGGATATTAATCTGGGCTAGAAAAATCCAATTACCAGAAACAAGCGGGCAGCTTTTCTAAACAACATCCATTACATTCTGCAGGATCCCAGTTTTAATTAAAACAAACAAAGCTCTGGTGTTCTGGGTACAAAGGAGGACTCCAAACTTTCTAGTCCGGTTCAGGCTTAGCTGCCAGTTCTGTCTTCTTTTGGCTTTATCTATATTCAAAGTCATACCAATTTAACTCCCAAGCAGCTTTTAATCACAATTAATGAAATGGATGCTAACCACTGCAGAAATGCATTTAATTTGATTTAAATAAGGTTTATATCAGCCTAGTTAATTGAGTTTATCACCACCTTCAACTGGCATATGTAACATTTAAAACTGAATAAAGAGTGTCTTCAGATTATATGACTATATTTAAATTATACAGCCAACCAGCATAATTTTGAAGGTAAATGTTACCTACGTTAGGGAAATCTAGTTTTGGGAGAGGGCTTAGGCAGCCACAGTCCCCATGGAAAGACCCAATGGAGAATTCCACAAAAAAGGAGAACTCCCAGCTTGGGGCTGGGGAATATCGGGGCGAAGGTTTGCACTGACACCTGCTCCTTGCACCGTGAAACCATAGCTGGAGAGGAATTTAATGTGCTGCTAATGTACTCAGTGAGTAAAAAATAAATGAGCTGCATTCTGTATTAAAAAGACTGGTTAAAATAGTAAATGAAACCAGTGTGCCATGATAGCATAGCTGCAGACACAGCTGTTTTCAAAATCTGAAAGACACTTCTGTTACATACCAGAAATAAAAATGAAGACATGTGCACATTCAATTACACCTGGCCCAAAGGAGATATGGTCCCTACCCAAAGGAGCAGGAGTTCTAAATAAACAAGTTGCATAAGGCAATATTCAGTGATTTATAAAAGAATAGCTCCATAGTGATGAACTAGCCCTACTGGTGACAGGATATTGGCAGGATATTCTGATGGATACTTTCTTCTGCTAAAATAGCAAAATAGCTTCCTTATCCCGGATGCAAGCAAATCTCGTATTTTGAGATCTTAAACTAAATGGCTTGTTCTCTCACAACATGTTGATAATGTATCCAACCCAGCTAAATAGATCCAGCCACAAGCTAAGAGAGACCTTTTTAATAAGGATGTCTATTTACAAAGAACTTTAATGCTGTGGGTCATGAAAACCTGATCGGTTTTTAAAGAAAATTATAATCTGATATCATTAACAAGCTTTTTGCCCTCGCCTGTTCAAGCACAAAGCAATCACAAATAGTTTTGCCTGTATTTGGAATTCCCCATTTACCAGCAACTCTGCATACTCCTTTACGTAACCCATTGTCATAGTAGCCAAGACACTATTTGTTATTTTAAGGGTCCAGCAGATAGGTCAAAAATACCACCGCAATATAGTAAAACAGCAGAAAATTGTGGTGAAAGGAGCTATGCAAATAAACAGCAGAGGTGTGGCTAGCAGTGAGGATACCCCTGCAAACCCCAGGGCACAGATGAAGTGGCTCCTGGCTAATTTTGGGGCTCTGATCACCTGATTACCCCCATTGTGTGTGTTTTCATTTGCTGTTGGGCTGCAGTCTGGGACAAAACGGATGTTTTCCTATGAAAACAGCTGGTTCCATTAGTGACAAAGCCCAAACATTTTTCTCTGGAGACCAGCAAGAGCGCATATTAGTTAGCTAACTAATTAGCTAGTTAACTATATGAATTAGTGGCTGCTAAAAGACATCCTGCAGACTCGGCCCTCACCGGGATGAAAAGAGCACGCCGCTTCCTCTGTCCCTCGCCACATGCCAAGAGGAGGGTGGCCTGAGCTCTACGTCCCAAGATGGGGCGCAGATTTACAGGGCTCCTAATTCCTCCACAGTAACTGAAAGCTGCATTTACCATTCCTCTTTCTTGACAGTATTAAACTTGGACTTGGTTGGGAAGTGTAAATGTCACGGGTGAGATCCGAGCTGGTGCCAGCTGGAATAGCCCCACTGAAGACAGGGAAGCTCTGCTGGTGTGCGTCAGCTGAGCATCTGACTGAGGTAGGGACGTCTCTTCAGGTTCATAGTATCCCCAGCTGGAGAAGAGAAATCTTGTTTCATCCTCTGTTTTCTTTCTCTTTTTATCTCTTTCTCCTTTTCTCTCTTTCTTTCTTCCTTTCTCTTTCCTTCTTCTCTCTCTTTCTCTCTTTTTTTTCCTCTCTTTCTCTTTCTTTATTTCTTTCTACACAATTGATCATGTGGGCGTTTTTTGACTTCTGCAATGGCACTGCGGAAATTACCATTGCAAATCAGAACAGTCTACTAAGTCCACTCCCCTTTCCCGACAGCTGTCAATACCAGGTGTTTCAGAGGACAACGTAGGAGACACGCTCAGCAGTTCCCACCACGCTGGAGAGCACTCAGTTGTGAATGCAGTGAAGTGAGAGGACACCGGCCCTTTATACACAGATTATTTCAGCACTCTGTAATACTTGTTTTCATCATGTAAGTAACTGATTTGATTTTGGATTTTATTAATTCTCTCTATTAATTCTATTCTTAGAGTTCTCTACCAAACCCAGATGCATTTTAGTATTTCCTGTACTTGCGCACTGTGAAAGAGATGATCAAATTAATATTTTTAAATACCTTCATGTCATTATTCTTTTAGGAAAAGATGCTGAACTGATCTCTAAAGCATACTCAGCCATGTGTATCTGTACTACTTCACCCTGCATACACCTCCTCTTCAAACTCTAAGTGAAATTGTCATCTCTGCTTCAGATGAAAGGCTCTTAATGTCCCTTACTATTTTCATTATTCTTTTTTTCCATCTCTCTTACATTTTAATGGAGAGTCTCATTGAACTCCCTATTCCCAGTCCTCTTTCTTGATTTTTCCTAGTTCTGTTTTTGACAAGTCCTGAAAAAAAAGTCTCTGAAATACCTAATTACATGAAAGTGAGGATAATGCAGAGACTATTACACTGGCATGATTTACCTAGCTTGGAGAAGTTAGCATTTTCTGAGAATACACTTTGAAGCAGCTAAGTTTCATGGGAAAATGGAAAGACCTTAATTACACTGGAATACAAAACTATGTTGCCACCCTTACCATCATATATAATAGCACAAAACTGTTTAATAGTTTTTGTCTTGGAAATTATTGAAGTGTTGCATCACTTTTAGATCTGAGCAATTTTTAAAACGTTTATAAAAAAATGCAATCTCAAGTCAAACACTATAGGGAAGATTTGAGAACGCTGATTACACCTGGGAAGCAGTTTGAAAAATGTGTTTTCCAAAGAAAACCCTGATGCTGAATTTGACTAAATTATCCTTAAAAAGTGAAAGAGGTGTTGAAGAGGTTTCATTCACTGTGAAGTCAATTGTGCTTTCATTTTTCCTGCACGGCCAAAGAATTTAGAAACCAGTCATTCATACATTTCTAGTGTCTTTTCTCCAGTCTAGTAAATATTTAATTTAAGAAAAACTATATTAAGACAACAAAAAGCAAGTGAGTAATTCCCAGGCAGTAGACTGCAGATGATTCAGGAGGACATGGAAAGTTGTCCCCACCTTGTGCTTTTAGATAAAAGCGTGCTGGCAAAATGGTTCCTCTCCCTTCCAAAACATTTTTGTTGAGTCCCTCCAAAATGCCTACTCTTTTGCCAAAGGGGGAAGTTTTCATCCCAGCATTATCACCAGGGTGCTCCTTGCTCTCTTCGGGCCTGTGTGACTTTCCCAAAAACAGGAAAGCTCACCTCGAGGATGCCGGAAGATCAGCATCCCCACCTGCCGAGCGAGACTGAGTGATCCCCTGAGAAAGGGACAGCCTGCCTTTGGACCTTTTCATCCGAGGACGGCAGTACTATTTTTCACTGTTTTGATGATGGTGACGATGACAACGATGACTATTATTACTGTTATTTCATTCACATTATACGCACGCTTAAGTGTGCTTCAGGGAAAG
>KL283610.1:11271-29824 GCA_000699545.1 Podiceps cristatus
GGGGAGCCAACGCGGGAGAAGAGCCAAGGTCTCTCCTTTATCTCCCTGCCCCTCGCGGTCGCCTGCTCCCCTGGGCGGGCATCTCGCAGGGACTCGGACAGTGCCTGCTCCTGAGCTTGCAGCCAGATTTCAGGGAAGCACAAAACCTTCCCTCCCTGAGGGCTTTGTTTTGGAGGCAGGGCTGAGGGCTCCTCAGCTGCAGGCACCCAGACAGTAAGGCTGGCGAACGTGCAGGCTGTATATTTAATTTCCCATGGGAGTGTTGCTGCTGAGGGAGCATTGTACAGGCAGATATGGCAGAGCTATTGCCAAGGCTTATTTCATTTAATTGCCGTGCCTCATTACTGACAAACATCCGTTCCAGTTCACAAAAGGTGTAGGCTATTTTATAGAGTGACTTATGGCTCCCATTTATGTTCTCCTGAGTTTGATCTCGCTAGGTATTTGAACTGGATGCCATCAGACACCAACAAATGCTTATTATATATAACAAAGCAGGAAGGTCAAGCAGGAGGTGGGAAATTTCTGAAACAGTTCCTTAGCTGAAACATGAACCGCACAGGAAATAACATGTGCAAGGTATATATGTGTGTGTGTATATGTATATGTGTGTATATATGTATATACACACACACCTCTGTATATATTTATGGACAGACTCAATAATAAAACATAATTTATTTTTACAACTCGCTACATCAAAACTGTGGTTTTTTAAAACACTTTGGCTTTGTGAGGCTGCTGGGTGCTTACAGTAGTCTTTTTCTTTGTCAAGTGCGGCTTCTCACAGAGGGATTGTGCTACTGTGTGAAACTTAAAAATTAGGAGTAGGAGAACTCTTCCAAGGAGCACATTGTCACGGCTCTTACTGCATAGCCCCCAGTAGGGAACAGTAATGACAGACTATCTACTCTGTGACCGTTGAAGTATGGTTACGCAGTTAACAACATCATTGTTCAAACCCATTTTGGAGTAAAATCTGTACCTGTACCTGTAATTTTGAACTCCCTTTACCCTTCCCTACAGGCCTTGTGGGGCAATGAAAATCCTAGATTTGTGAGTATCAGCGTGTACCCAGGCACAGTCAAACACTGTGCTCGTGCTCCCAAGACCCCAGCAGTGCCAAGCTGACCAAAGCTCCTACGGATGACAAACCCTGGTCCACCACACATCAGATTTCCTGCCTCTTCTGCTTAACATGATGGAGGTAAAAAAAGCACACACTGCAGGGCAGCAAAAAAATTAAACCACAGGTATGGCCAGCTTGTATCCTACAGGTGATACAAGTCTTATGTCAGAAGTACTATTAGTAGAGAGAAAAAATAATGTTGTTTTGGATTTACCAAAGTGTAATTAAAAGCAGCAATACTATGAGTCTCCCCTGTAAATTGCCTACGTGCCCATATGGTGAGCTCACAAAGTAGCCTATATGTTTTAACGCTGTTAACAGAGGCGGGCAATGGAACAGTAATCCAGGGAATAGGGATAAGCTGAATGGGAGAGGAGAAAAGGTGTCATACAGCAAGTCAGGATATCAGGAGAGCATTTAGTATGTCACATGAATCTTACTAAAAGCTATATGTGAACTGATTTGAGTAGAAATATGGCAAGGTGGGTTAAAACGAGCCGAAAGTGATTAGGCAGGATGTTTTACAGACCTAGCAGGGCAGACCCAGTGAGGCTGGGAGAGAGAGGAGGAAGGGAGTGGGCAGGAGCAGGTGCTGCCCACAGCCACGCACGAGTGCCACCGAGCTGCGCCCTGCTTGGGTGTGCAGACCCGCAGCCGCCGGCGAGGAGACGCTGCGGTGTCTGGGAGAGCCTGGGGTGCCTAGGAAAGCAAGCAACAGACCCAGATCAGCTATCAGAGCAGAGGGAATGAGGGTGGCCTCACTGGCATCAGTGAACACAACTGAAATTGGGGAGAGAAGGTAACAAGGAAGCCTCCCGAGCTACGATGTCCCCTGGAGCTCTTCCATTACAGCCGATTCCCACTTGCACGCCTGGGAAAGCCCCGAGCCCTGTGCTGCTGCTCCCTCTGCCCTGGGACAGAGGAAAGGGAAAGCTATTTCCATGTTCAGATGTCAGACCTGGATGTCATAAGACAGAGTCCCAGCTGCTGTGTCACTAGCACAGAAATGTGAGAACAGCCTCTGCTTCCAGCGGGTTTGGCTCAATGCACAGAGGATCTCTCAGATTCCTGGCACCACTCTTTTGCAGACGTTTCATGGCACACATCTCACACTCTAGCACCTCACAGACTACCTTGCAGTTAGTGTAAAACACCTAGTGGCACTAGTGTCTGTCTTTCCAATGGCAACTAGTATCTTTCTTCTAACGCACCTTTTACATTCTGACAGCCCGCCTTGCACCATGTCTTCTGGCTCTCTCCAGTTACGACATCCGCTCACCCTTGTGTGTCATCCCACCAAGAACATGTAACAGGCAGCTGCCTCTCCTGCAAAGCCTGAAGCACAAAGGGATAAGTTTCTCAGGTGGGAGCTGAGGGATTAAGCAAGGTGTGAAGACAAAACCCACGTCAGTGCTTGCAACAGTGCTCCTGCTGGGAGCTAGGACCTGGGCCAAGGCTTGGCTCCCACCTTGGCTCCTCTCACCCCCCATCCAGAGGAAGCAACGCTTGATTTTCCATCGTGGAAGCAATACTCCTGCACCAACAAGGAACAGCCATTGGAAAAGTCTCTTAGAGTACACATTGACTTTGGCAAGCAGAAGTGACCCACGGGTCGAACGGCACTGCAGGACATGGACACAGAAGCCGAGCCTTCGAAGGGGGACCTGGTGTGTGCAGAGGGGAGCAGCATGTGGCACGCTGGTAGGTGCCGTTGTGCTAGCAGCTATTTCAAAGCTTCCAAAACACTGAAAATATCCCGTGTTTTGATTTCCTTATCACCACTGTCACCATGTTGTCAAAATTGGGCTCTCACTAGCAAGTCGCCTTAGGAGGCAGGGGCTCTGGGAAGAATTTACTCAGGGAAAACTTGCAGGATGGGTGGGAACTGAGATAGGTTACAAAAATGTCTCTATCTGCTGCTGTGCTCTTGTGAAAAATGACTGTCATGAGTACAGTGTGAGTGACATCAGCCACAGGTATTTAAACACCAAAAAATAGACCCCTCTCAAAAGTGCACCCACTTGTGTGTGTGTGTGCGTGCACTGGTGACTGTGTAGAATAAATGGCAGCATTTGGGTTTTGCTTTTGCAGGGAAGCCGCTGAAGCATTTCAGGGATCATTTCATGTCTTGGTTTTAATTTTACAGAGGTGTAGGTGTGACCATGAACCCACCTGAGCAGCCACCTCCCTTCCCCTAATCCCTGGCATGGGGACGGGGCAAATCCCCTCTCCTTTAGCTTTTTAAAGCATCTCTCTGGTCATGCCTCTCCTTCTTCCCCTCTCCCCTTTTTATCCCATCTCTGCTCTTCTTTCTTATGACTGACATGCCTTTTCCTCTCACCCAGCCCCCTCTTTCCTCTCCCTTTCCTCACGCTGTCTCTCCCCTGCTCAGTCTCCTCTCCCATCCTCGCTCCCAGACAACGCGGCCAGCCTCAGCCCACGCTGGGGGTGAAGGACTGGGGTCGCGCTGCCAATGCTGAGCCGGGCCACATGCTGCTGTCCTAAAACTGCCACCATCCCACGGCCAGCGCCGGTGGCACCGGCTGCTGCACTGGGGAAATGGCGGCACCGAAATCCCACATCGCCCACAGCCACACCTCTCCTGAGCCTGAAGAGGAGGGCAGAAAACACCTTGTTCTTGCCCCCAGCCCCACAGCTGCACATTTGTCTCTCAAAGTAAACAGAAAGGGCTGTCCAAGCCCCAAGGCCCACCACTGCTGTTCCAGGGGATCAGGGGAGGTGCTGCTGGGTTCCCGAGCACTTCACCATTTGTGGCAGTGGCAGATGAATTGTACGTCAGCCCCCGAGGGCACGGGGTGCAACGGGAGACGGGAACCTTTCCTGTTATCCCAGGGGAGCAGAGGCACGAAGGGCCCTGGGAGGAGAGGTTGCTCCTCTCAGGCAGCACTAGGGAGTGAACCTGCCCCGTGGCTGCGGCAGCATGGCCCTGCAGCCCGCAGGCACCCACCCGGGGGTGTCACCCTGGCAGACTGCGCATCCCTTTCCTGAGAGGCAGAGGCCAGTGTTTGCCTCACCCCTCTCCTGGCTTGCCGGCAAACCTTGGGATGGGCTCTGCCCTGGTGAGCCCATCTCTCGCAGTCAGCAAAAGCATTTGGCTACACAAACAAGGTGCCCTGCTCTCGGAGTCATTAGCACCACCGGCTTTAGGAGCTGAGTAAGCTCTTAGATTCTCCCAGAAATATCACTTTCCCTTGGTAGCTTTCCAGGGTAATGTTGCCAAAGCCTTCCTGGACGGTACAGGTAACACCCTTTCTCTTTTATCTTCATTTTAAGTTCCCAGGCCAAACTGCGAGCCAGGGACGGCTCCCTGGGTGTGATACCAATGTCAGCAGGACCAAAGCTTTCACAGACTCTCTTTCCTCCCGCAAAGCCTAGCTCTAATCCTCAGCAAAAAGCTGTAGTCTGATTTACAGCCTATTTTTCAACCCTCAACAGCTGGAACGTCAAGTCCTGCAAATCTCACACCATTACAAACCAATGATATATAATGAAATAACAGTGCCAGCTTATGGCAAACAAGCCCTAAGAGCATAAAACCATTTTTTTCCTGAAGAGCATTTGTCCTCTTCAGTGATGGGACAGGTTTTAAGAATCCCAGCCCTTTTTTAAAAATCACACATAAAACTATAGGAAAGCACCTGCAGAACACATAGTACTGTGTTAAGATGGCATAGTACTGTGTTAAGACTGTGGTCATAAAATACTGATACTATTTTTTTAATGAATGCTCCCAAACAATCCTTCAACTTGTCTTGGCCCTAGGTAAGATGGGAACAGTGGGAGAACTTGATTTATTTTCTTGTTCCATGTTTGATCAGTATTTGACAATTTGTTGACCTAAATCCTTTTCCTTCGCTCATCACAATCCTCCCCCTCTCCAGTTCTCCCCATGAAGACCTTCTTGTAACTGCTCAGGGCTAACCTTAGCTTTTGAAACCAAAGGCAGGACTCTTATGATCACGCATTTACCGACAGATGAGAAAATAAATGCTGAATATCGGCCTTCAAATACTCCTTCTAAGAAAACTTTACTGTTTCCCAGATAAATGAGACCACAGTCACATGTGGTCCAAACCTGGCTTCCACTACAGTCTATGGGAATTAATTTTCCCAAATATCTTCACTGGTCCTGGTTCTGTGGTAACTGAATTTAATTTAATTTTTGTGGATATGAGGATTTACCCCAAGTGACTTGCAAGAGGTTGCAAAATAAACTCACGTAGTATAAAAAGGTGGGGGGAAATACCTGCATTCTAAGTCCAGTTCTTTGCATGAAGTTTCATCCCATACATTAGGCCAAACCTGCCATTAGAGTTTGTTGCATAAATGACATTTAAGAGTGTGAGCATTATGGAAAGTTACAGTCACATTACAGCACAGTAGCTGCAGTCAGCCCATTCACTTTCTCACCAAAAGAACCTAAAGCATGTTTTAAACAGACATACCACTGTTTACTCATATCACATACTTAATTAGAATAGATAAATTAAATTACTTCCTTTGCCTGTATGGCATAAAACCCCTGTATAATTACAGAAGAGAAGGCCATCCTGCAGGCCATTTTGTGGCATTATAACTGTGCTGATTCACCTGATCTTGAGCCAAGCTCCACTTCAATCTTCCAAGTCTTGTTTTAGTTTGAGGAACAGCCAAACACGCCCAGTTGAGCAGTACAGATTAGGTTTCCCAGTATTCAGTTAAAAAGGGAAATAAAGATCAAGTTACTTTTCTGACATAGGTTTGGTGTTTGGGTTTTTTTTCAGTACTAAACTATTGTGATCCATAAGATCCATAAGGGTTTAATGAAAAAAGAGAAGAGGGGAGGGAAGATGGCTAGGCATTTTCTTTTATGCATTTTATTAGTTAAACAGGCAAAGAAATTTTCTTTGGGTCAGGGAACACTGTTGCTCTAGTTGCCACAGAGTGTCCCTACAGCCCTCAGTATAAAGTGGTCCTCATAATAATGTAAGATAAATAGTACAGATAATAATGATAGTAGGAATAGGGACAATGATGATGATGATGATTCTAATCATAACTTTCAGCTGTGACTGCAGTGTCCCAACCAGTACTGACTAGCAGACTTGATCCTGGTTTCAAATGTCTTGTCACAAATCCAGGCACGAGACCCGCAGAGACTAGGTGATGGTGTAGCAGGCTTTCTGGTACAACACGAGCCGAGATCTTTGGTTTCATCCGTGCCTGAGCAATGGTGTGTCCCTGGCAGAAACATCCAGCTTTGGCGCAGGGACTGCGAGTGCTGGTGACTTTATCACCTCTTGCCATTTCAGCAGCTAATTGTGCCCAGTGCTAAACTTGGCTGACTTCAAATTCAAGAAACTAAATCTTGCTCTGCCTTTACCTGGGACATTAAAGAGCCCCATAGCTTCAGGTATTCTCCCCTCCCCTTCACATACACACTCAGACTCTGAATTACCTCTTCACTTTCTCTGCAATTAGTAAAATGAACTGTGCCCATCAGCCTCCCGATCCCCAAAGCAGTGCTCTCTCCCCAGCTGTTTGCAGCCGGCCACAGCCTGGGCACACACTGACGGCAGGGGAGCTGCTGCGGCTGTGCCCGCCTGTCCCCTGAGCACCCACAGAAGGATACCGACCCCTCGGTCCAGGCTTCCTGCTACCTGGTTGCTCCTATCATACCAAAGGAGCCACAATGTACTTTCTTCCCATGGCCTCCCTTAGTTGTTAATTCCTATTCCTCTGATTTTTGTGCCATCTGCAATTGTATCTTCAGTCAGTCAGCAGTTTGTGTTTCTTCCATTTCACTGGTGAATTCCAGCCAGCCTTTTCATGAGACTCGCTCTGTGAAACACTTTAACAAAACCCCTTGTGGGTTGGTAATTCCCCACTAACACTTTGTGATCCCTTCGGGCCAGTTAATTCATCAGATGACTTCCTGACTACTGTCTTTTAGGCACTGACTGTAACAGGAGCAGAGTCAATCCCCCAAGGCCTAAGTCTACCTCTGATTTCTTAAGAGCAGGCTTCTTTTACCCAAAACCATTTTTTTTTCCTTTGAATTGGAAATTCAATCTTGGAATCCAATCTTTAATTGGAAATCTTTTTCAGCAGAAGACAGAGTGCCATGGGGTTGTCAGGTTCTCACTGTACTTGAGTGGCCCAGCCTCATGGATGTCCTTGCTGTGTGTCCTACGAAGAAGTCCGGGATAGCCTGGGGCTGGGCAGCCCCCACGGGGCAGGGTAGGCAGGCCCAGGTGCTTTAGAGGGAAGTCACATCTGCCTTTGTATGCCATCTTTTTATCTATTTTCTGTAACTCTTACATCCAGAAACTCTCCCAAGTCTTCACAGAATCAGTCCTATGGTTTTGCTTCTTATTTTAGTAAAGTTCACAGATTTTTTTTTTAAATTTTTTTTCCCCCTTGTCAGACACAAGTCTCAACCCTAGCAAAAAGGCAGACAGACTTTCTGTGAAATTAAGAGAAAAATCCTGGTGGAACAAACCAATCTGAACTATCAAAAGGAGTATTCAACAAGAAATCATTTGTATTTATGGGTGACATTGCCTTTCCCTGCCTAAAGGGAGGGACAGACTAGAAATTACTGGAGTTCGTTAAATCTTCTTCTTATCCTGGTGAATACTGAAGAACTGCAGTCTCACTTTGTGCCAGGGGACTGGTTAGCTTCCAGTCTCACTCACAGGACCAAGGTGAACACTGACTTTCTAGTCAACATAGTCACTTTTACCTGCTAGCATTTTAGAGGTCCAGAGAAGCAAGTGAAATACAGCTCCGCTGGGAGATGTAGATGAACATCATGTACCATATACTGCAATTCCAGAACTGGCAAGTGGTGAAGGCTCCTTCTGCTTTTGCTAAAGTCTGGCTAACCACACAATTATACCATAGCATGGACACGGAGGATGCAGTGTACAAAGAATGAGAGTATTTAGTGATAGTACCATAACTGATAGACAAAGGAAGGCAATAAGAAGCCATAACCAAACCAGAAGCTCTCTGCAGTGCACAGATAGATGCCTGTCGGTCCTAGGAGCAAGTGGACAGTGAATGGTGAATGAATAATCATTTGGTTATGTAAACCCCACATTTCTGCAAGTTTCACACCTGAAGACCTGCAGTCAATGTCCTCACTTCCTCACAGGTCCAATCACTGATGACAAGAACAACTTTCTCCTCTGCCTATGATCTTAGTTTGAGATAGAAAGTTGCAATCATTTCAGTGTTCCTAAATCTATAATGAGTCAAAAGCAAACGTCACAGACAGGAACACATCCTTTAATGCCCGGTTGCTGAAGAGATAAAGAAACCACTTTCTTTGCCAGTATCCCATGCATGTCGGAACTTAGTAATAATATGTTTTGATCTACCAGCCTGCTACATTGACATACTGAAAGAAGAAGTGCTTCCACTCAGCCAAAACCACATATCTTGGCAGTCTACATCCCGAAAGACAACAAAGGCATAGTCTAAAAACTTGGCAACTGTCCTGGCACGCTACACCTTGGGCTTAGCAAGTCAGTCACGCTATGCTGACCCTGGTTTTTCCATCACACAATAACACAATGGGAAATTCTGGAGTTTTGGTCCTCACCACATTGTCTCTGCTGACCTTCAGAAACAAGGTAACTCCCTGTGCTAGGAAGTCATGCTCCTTCCTGTCATCCACTCCTGGTGAATGAAAGGTGTTAAATGGAGAAAAATACTTAGTGCTTACTGTAACTCCCTTTCTCTTATTTGCCTATTTGCTACAGTAGGTGTTTTCTAAGACCTGAGTCATCGCACCATGAACATAACACTTGCACACTTCTTTTTAAACATTAACCAACAAATTAAGATATCAGATATCAGATTCAGCCGAGGGTCCCAGAGGCAGATTAACAGAGGTCTCTATCCTTGGTGAAAAGACACTGCACTAGCATCATTCTAGTGGGATACTAAGCTAGAAGAGAGAAAAAGGGGAAAACCTCAAGGTTTTAGGGCAGGCTTGGGCAATTTCCAAGCAGAAGGCAGTCATCAAATATAATTTCTTATGGATAAACAGTGATACCCAAATTAAAAAGTCATTGTGCTGATTGCATAGAAGGGGAACTAGTCACCTCTTGGGTTAGCTTTATTTATTCTAACACAATGCTGAAAGCACCAAAGCTATGTTAAGCTGTGCCACTTCAGGATCTGGCCTTACTCTGCAGAATGATGGCTGTGAAAACATAAAATCTGCTTTTGAGGGCTTGAGAACATATAAAGAATCTACTGTAAAACTCTTATAACACAATGAATCTCACCTCTATGGGATAAAACCACTGCCCAAACACAGTACTGTGCCAAAGAAATGGTGCAGGTAATACTGCAGATGCAAAAATGGGTTGTTTCACTGGAGATTTAAAAAAAAAAAAAAAAAAAAAAAAAAAAAAAAAAAAAAAAAAAAAAGTGAAGCCAGATCAGGGAACTGTCAGAAAAGCAAACCTGATGTCTACACCAGGCAAAACAGCTGAAATGTTCTGAAGAGCACAGCCAGCAGGTACATGGATAAATACAGTATATCAATGAAAAGCTGTAGAGTTTCTGTGAAGTCTTATGTCACAAATCTAACAGAATTCTCTGAAGGCAACAAAATATACCAACTAACCAGATCTCACTGATATGGTCTAACTGGGTTTCATAAAAGGTGTTTGAAGTAGGTCATTCACAGAAGGCTTATAAAGAAATTAAACTGATCTAGGAAATGAAAGACAGACTTCTCAGATGGATAACGGCTGTTAAAGAGTAACAGTGGGAATAATGTGATGGTTGTAAAGATACTCATCTTCTCACAGTCTTTTCTCCCCCACCCAAAAGATACCCAAACCTTCTGCTCCTCACTCGAAAAGTGGGATCAGTCAGCCATAGTTTTTTTTTTTTCATCTATTTGTCTCTTTGAATGAAAAGTGGGATCAGTCAGCCATAGGTTTTTTTTTTTTTCATCTATTTGTCTCTTTGAAAAACAAGATTTTGTTCATAACTTGAGAAGTTAGTACTGTAGGTATTTTCACTTTTCAGTGACACTTCAGAGGGAAATACTGGCACCACTGGAGACGGGAGGCAGTGAGAGTGCCCATTCTGTTGGCAGAAGACCAAACATTGTGCCTGTCTTCAGCAAGGACTTGGCAAACAGTAAACCAGTGATCCTGCCCTCAGAAAGAGCTGGCAAACAAGCAACTAGACAATCATTTTGAAAACACTTAGAAGACATCAACAAGACTAAAAATGATCAGCATGGGTATCTGAAGAACAGAGTCTCTGGCTTGGTGGCTAAGTTGGAAGCATTAGATACAGATAATTCTTGACTTTGGTAAGGTTTTTAGTAGCATCACATGATACAAAAGCAAGTTAATAGACATTTTTATAAATATAATACACCCAGCTGTCTGGAAAAAAAAAAAAAACAAACCCCACTTTGGAGGAGCAATTCTCAGGAGTTTGGTGTCTACCTTTACATGTGCAGTCCTGCAAGGGGCTTTTCCAAGCACCGTTGTAATCGATATTCCAGTGAACAGCTTAGAGGACAAAGGAGAGTGGTCTGAAAAGTGCCACACCATGCTGGAAGGTTTTTAAAGCATTTGGGAGAATTCAAACTGAATATGAGGAATCAGAAAGAGCAAAACCCGAACAAGGATGACATTCAGTAACAACAGTACATGGTGCAATACTTGGGAAAGAAAAATCAAATGCACAAGTAAATGCTTAGTCAAAAAGAGAGGCTGGGGTTGAGGATGATTCTTAGCTGAGCATGAAATAATAATTTAATGTTGTTAATTCATCTCAGCTGTACGTCACAGATATCACAGGAGGTAATGATAGCTTTCTTCTCTTAGCTAGAAAAGACCTTAAATACTGTTGTAGTATTGACTATGAGAGAAGATTGGTCTTGCTTACCCTAGACACAGTCAGGTTTAGGGAGAACAATTAGATAGTAATCTTCCAATGGCTTGCTCTAGAGGTTATCTGAGAGAGGATTGTGATAAATTTCTCTTCATACCTGCTCAGAGAAAATAAGAAGAAATTATCTTAATTTGCAGCAAAGAAGATTTAATTTGGATATTGGGAAAAAACACAACCTTTTTTCATCGGAGTCTTGAACTAGCGAAATAGACTCATTAGGGATGTTGGAAGTTTTCAGAAACCCACTGGACAAACCCTTTTAGGGAATGCCTAAATGCAGTTCATCCTCTCTCATAGATCTTCTCTAAGGACTCTTCCAAACACTGTCTTCTGAGCCTGCAATTTCATTTTTAAGTAGTGGATCTTTGTTTCTGATGTTATATATATATACACACACACATATATACATGTGTTCACAACTTTATATTCACACTGAGATTAAGTCAACTTTATACACAGTAATAGCCAGCCCATATGTTGCATGCTTCACTGATTTGTATGTAACTCTTATATTTGCTCTTCTCAGCTCAGCCA
Organism: Podiceps cristatus; assembly: GCA_000699545.1. Classification (NCBI taxonomy): domain Eukaryota; kingdom Metazoa; phylum Chordata; class Aves; order Podicipediformes; family Podicipedidae; genus Podiceps; species Podiceps cristatus. The sequence continues at coordinate 22,871 of KL283610.1, forward strand.
AATAACATACAGACCTTATGTGCTTTACCAATAATTTTTCTACCACCCACTAGTAAATGAGGAAACAAGTACGAAAGGTGATGATTCCATAGTATCTGCTGTCCGTGCTGTGATGCTGCCTTACAGATTATAACTGGCAATCCACCAAATGAGTACAGCTCGCATGAATCACTGTTACAAGGTATTCAGTACGTTTACACTTCCATGCACCCCTATAAAATCACATTTTGGTTGCCAAGAAAATGTCTCTAAGCTTTAAAGAATTTTTTTTTTTTTTTTAACTACTGGGGGAAAAAATAGTCTGACAAAAATGAATTTAGACCTGTGAAGTTTGGCTCAATATTTTGTGACAACTACTAAGAAGCCTCTTGATATACTGTATGGCATCTGTACAGGACAGAATATGCTGCATACAAATAGAAAACAGATGTCTTCTAAGCAAAAGGATAAATTCTAATCTCAGTCATTACATGCTGACTTTTTCTCTTCCCCCCACAGAAATCTGTTCTTTAGGTTTTCATTTTCTTTTTTAAACTACACTATTTTTATTACTGATCAATACAGAATATTTTGTGAAAGTCAGGGTTGAGTGTGTGTGTCTTGTCCCCCCCCCCCTCCCCAGAGTAAATGTGACATTCTTGTTCAGTGAAAATATCACCTTACTGTATAAAAAAACCCTTCTTAAGATAGCACATTTACCTACCCTAATGACCATCCCTCATAGGCTACTGTCATCAATACTTATTCACTCAACACAGACTTTCTGTTTTTCTTCATAGGCCAGGCTTTGGAGAACAGGCACAGAGGTGGTACTTGTAGTATCTCTGCTTGTCCTGTGTTAGGTCTCGTGTCAAGTGCGACATCAGCTGATTCACAGACAGGGCCCCTAAACATTGGCCACTGTAAAGAGGTGGCATCCAGAGAACACAGTGCTGCCCTTACACGGAGCATACAGTAATGGCAAGAAGAAAAAAACTCAGAAGGTTAAAGGAAAACGTTTTAGAGTAGCTACCAGCCACAAACTGACAAGAGTGCCAGAATAAGAGCATGCCAAAACAAAAGGAGGGCATAAAACCAGGTTAATAATAATAAGTACCAGTAACGTATGGTAAGTTCATTTTTTTCATGGCTCACCTGACTGTCCTAGGGCAGGAATCTGTGGAATCTGTCACCAGAGAGTACTATTAATAACGTCAGTCAGGCATGGCCTGATACCTCTTTGTCTGATTTAATGTGTCCTTGCAATTTTCAGCTGAGTACTAAGGAAACCTAGCTGGTTTTCATCCAGATATGTTCAGATGTGAAATTTATGAGTTTAGGTGGAACACATCTGAAATGCAATGATTTTTCATGGTATAAAGCCTTCTGTCTCTTTTGGGCTAGACTTGTCATTTGGAGATTTTGTATTAATCCCAGCCTGTAAACCAGAGCAACATTAGTGGGTGTGAACCTGGAGGAGCCATCCAAGAAGAAAATGATTTTCATGAAAACTCAAACCATCCCATTTTGAGCAACTCTGCTTTATTTCAACAATTTTTGGCTTAAGAGATTAGGCAGGTGGCTAAAAACCTGCTGGTCTCATGCCCCCTTGTCTGCCAGCACCTTCCAAAGGAGAGAAATTATGTTTGAATTCCAATTTCACCATGCACCTCCCAACACACAGGCTATCAGCCAATTCAGCAGTTGTGCAAATAGACTCCTGCCCATTAAAAGTCTACAGAGCTGTGGCACTCATGCCAAGTCCTGAATTAACCCAGTGATAAAATGGTGACTGCCTTCATGGATTAGTTTTGTGCCATTTTTTTTTTTTTTCACTTGAAAATGAAAAGAATTTAATCAAACAATCAGATTATCATGTGGATGCATTTCTGCCATTGTTGTGTGTCCAGAAAGATAACACCCATTTTACTCCAATCCTCTGATAAAATATGAATATCACTTTGCAATACAGTTATGCGTAGTGGACCAAAATACTCATCTCCACAGTGGTACTACCCAGAAACTGAAGAATGTATGGGTTTGTGCTTTAGTTGAGGGGGGCAGAGATTTATAAAAGAGATCTAATAGCTTTGAAAATGAAGCAGGATGGCACTGCAGGTCAGGAATTAAGATGGCGAGGAGGGGTGGTCTAATGAGCTCTCCCAAACCTGGCCATGGGGAGCGTGCCATGGGAAGCGTGCCAGAACTGGCTTTGGAAGGCGGTAAAATCACGTGGTGGCACTCCTCTCCAGAAAGGCTGCTCTTTACACGAGGGGTGATTTAGGACACCTTGCAGTGCCTGTGAGGATTTATTCGGACTGCTGGAGCAGCACTGAGTCCTGAGGGTATCAGGACAGGTCAAAGCCAACTCTGCTCATCTTCTGCCCTTTTTGAGTGCTTTCTCTGTAGCTGTAGGACGCATAGCAGATTCCCACACTGTGTGCTTCTTAAAAGATGCTGGAAGAGATGTGAAAAATGAGGACTGGTGTAGAGGTCCAAGCTCAATCTGAAATTGCAGTCAAGCTGCCACCGTGCAGGGACCTTGCAGCACAGCAGATGATGGACATTCCTATGCCTTGCTGAACTCACAGATGGGGCTGGAGCCTGGGCAGAAAGGCAGCAACTTTTCATTTCTGCAGTAATTGCCCTATTTTGTCTGTTTAAATGGGGCAGGATCCTGATTATACTACATTATTATGCTTTAGCCAGGTGGTTGTCAACTGTGATCCTGTAATGGCAACTTTTCTTAACCTGGAAATACCTTATACAAGATGACCAGCCTCAGTAGCTCCCTTTTAGCTAGAAAAGCCTCAGACACTTGATGCTGCAGCTATGGACTTTTCTGGTGACTTGTCATACGAGTACAGCTTTGCAAACAAATGTATTCAAATACTCATATACTAATGATGATGATTTTTGTCCTCTAAACTCGATTTCCAAGACAAGCCTTGAAGGCTTGTCTAGGGGCTGGATGGGTGGGAGAGGATCACCATGGGGTGTCCTGTTGGCACCACTCCCCTCATTCCCCCACTGCGTCTGCACTTGTTCTTTGCAAAGTTGAAAACCTTTCTACAACAAATGGTGCCAGTGATACAGTAAAAAAATCTGGGCCTTGGATGGATACAGGAATACAAAAACAAGCAAAGAAATAAGAAAGGGTAAAAGGAAAGGGGACTTCAGTGGCTGTGCTTGTTTTCCTTGGATCTTCTTTGGACTGTTTGCTTTCTCTCTCTGAAATTATTTGGGTGAACTGGTGACTCCATGGTGTTTATTACTCTAATTACCAATGAACCATGCAGATGAAATTTACTGAATAATAAAGCTGTAGACAGATGTACTCTGCAGATCGTCATGCACAACTGTAAATTTGGGAAAAGAGCAAGAACTCACTTACCACATTTAATTGGGCACAGACCAGAAGGACTCAGGAATTTATAGCTAATGTTTTCATCCATTAAAAAAAAAAAATATGTTTCTGATTTGTAAATTATTTGCTTAATTCAATTTAAATCAAGTTAGCAGGAGCACCTTGGAGTCATCATTGCTTCCAGAGCTTGACTTACTTGAGGGATGTCTGGAGAAGGGAAGAGTGGAAGTCAGGAGGAGCGCAGATCAGAGCACACTGCAAATAATTAAAAGACATAGGGAACTGAGGGCATTGGATAAAAAATATTGATTCATGTTTTCTTGCAGCCAGTATGGGAAGCATATTAGAAGCACAGAAAACAAAGATTCTCCATCAGCACCAAATGGGTCACAAAAGGCAAGTGAAACTGCCAAAGGCCCTAGAGATAGGGGCAACTGCTGCCCAGCTTCCAGTTACAGGAGAGGTTGCTCAATGCAGCCACCTCTTTGCTGTACCCAGTTTTTACAAATTGTAAAGAATCCTGCAAGGAATGAACTTTGTACTAGTCATTAGCAGAGTTAATTTGTCTTCTCTCATTCAACAAACAGCATCAGCTCTGCTCCTGTAAGAGGAAAACAGCAGCAACAGCACACAGCCCTGTGTAGCAATCCTAGGGTGAAAACAACTGTGGAGCTGCACAGCCTTCTGCAGGGCGGGGGCAGATGTTGCAAGGGAAGGGTTTGTGCCAAGTGACCCCATGCCCCAAATTTCTTTATTTTATTTTATTTTTATTTTTTACTCCAAATAAAACAACCATCAGATCCTGGAATTTTCTAGACAGAAATTATTCTATTTGTGCTATGTTTAGAGTATAATATCAGTTACAGGCCCATTTGAATGCCCACAGGAAGTCTTTCCATTGGCTTCATTGCTCTTTGGTTATTCTCTGTATTCTCATCTCGTTGTCAGCTTCTTACTGATAAATATGCAATAGAAATTATTATTGATACTTGTGGTGTGGCAAAATGGCAAAGTAAATACGTAAGAAAGCAGTGCTCCTGACAGCAGGCAGCCTTTTCTGAAAGTATATATTTTATGATTTTGAAGCAATACTAATAAATGAACATCCTAGCTAATGAGACTGCCTTCACAAGCCAAAAGGATTGTGTCATGAATGGAGTTACATAACGTGAATAACCTTAAACACAAAGAACTGAAACCCTTCCTTCATCCAACACCCTACATGACACCAAACAGAATCGGGCTCCTTTCCCCTTGCCAGAGGACTGGCAAAAGCACTGCGTTTTTCACAGCCACCTTAAATCCCGACGGGCAGAGTTCAGGAAATACTGCAGGGGCTTGCTTCCCAGCTTACTTGGGTATTGGCCTTTCCACCAGCCACGGTTCGTTGGGTCTTGCTGGGCACCCTCAGCCACAGAGCTGCCTGGCGTCATTATGCACCAAAAAGCAACAAAGGGACCTCAGCCAGCTTCAAAGGACGCAGGACCTGTGGCCCGGGCTGAGGGGGGCTGACAAAGAGCGAGGAAAAGTCAGGCTTCAGTAACTTTTAATGACAGCTCTTGTTAGGGTTAAAAAAACAACTCAGCCATCATGCTGTGATTCAATCTGAAGGGGGGCCCATCACCCTTGCCATTACAGGTCGCAGCACTGTGAAGGAGGTTGTTACCCTCAAAATGAATCATTTGGAGCTAACACAGCAGACACGCAATGGCAAACCAAGATGCAAAACTCAGTGCTACCTGCCAGATTGGAGACTGCCACTTCTGCCATCTCACCCTGCTTGCAGGATCCTGCCTCACCTATTGAATTACATTTTTGTTCCAAGCGGGAAAAAGCAAGTTGTTTCAGCAAAGTCTGTCCCTTTCCCAGGCCCCCTAATCATCCCCTGGAGTAATGCACTGACTGGTGCAGATGAACACTTCAAATAGCACTAGCCAGAAAAATCACAAATAAACTAACATCCTTTATTTGTTGCATTTCTTAGGATTTCTTTGGCTAACAGAAATGAAGGTTTAACATTTTAGAAAGTTCTTTTCATCCTTCTCTGTTTTTAAAGGAAATAAAAAATATAGAAGCAAAAATCAGTGGTCAGGATTGGTAGGAACCAATGGAGGAGACTTTCCAATCCTTTGGAACTCTTCAGAAATGCCATATACTTGAACTTTTTTCTCCTCAGTCCCACCCTCATGAGCCCTTGGATAGCTTTCCAGCTTTAAGAGTGTTGTGTCTGCCAACATCATGAAAGAAATCTGTCCCAGTCTTAGTACGCTGGCCACATCTTCTGTGATCCTCTACCGAGGATAAACTCCCCTCATCATTCACCTCTCAGTAACCTTCCCATGTCAAGAACGGACCAAGTTCTCACTAGATGAGTGAGGCAGAGTGAAAATCCAGCTGTTGAGGTTTCCTTCCTTTTGAGCAGTATTTATTTACTATGATTTGCACTACAATAGCTCCTGAAAGCCCCAGTGGAGACGTGGGCCCTGGGATGATATGGGCTATACATGAGATACACCTACACACCCTAAAGGTTCAGAGTCTAAAATAACAAGACAAACAACTAAGATGTTCTTGCAGATGAAGAAACTCACACTTCATGAAATTAAACCGTCCCAGTGGGAGAAAGATTTGCTTGGGTCTGTGGATAAGATTGGCAGAAATTCATCCCTTAAGAATATCAGTATAAAATGTGAGCTTAGAACAACATCAATTACCATATATTTAATAATTTAAATGACATATACTTCATCTGAGCCTCATTCAACATCAGAATTGCCCATCTATTTCAACGGTCAGATATCTTCTCTACTGGCTAGATTTCTGCCGTACTACTAGTAATGTTCACAATGAGTTTTATCATCAATTCCTCCTCAATTCCTGCTTCTCAGGCACTTCCATTCTGTAAAAGAGCTCTTTGTGGCAGTTATCTTGAACTTACAATAGCTTCACATTGAGAATTCAGAGGTATTGCATGACTGTTATTTTAACGTCATTTGTGTATTCAGTTGCACAGAATTATGAAATGTAATTATGGGAAGGGGTTTAGAGAATTTATGTGTAAGACATTTCACAGTCATTAGCAACCGCAGCAAAGCCCTGTTGGACCAACACAGGAAGGCAGAGAGAAATGCTCCTATTTTTCTAGCACTCTGGAGTGGTTTTCCCGTTTGTTGATTCTAGAAATTTTTTTCAAGTGAAACCCAGTTCCAGGAGCATGGGAAACAGCCCTGGATTTACATCCCTACACTGCAGAGCTAAAAAAAATGATCCCACACAATAAACCATTTTCCATTTCATTTCAATATGCAATCGCATGACAGCACGCTGGGGAAAATGGAAACGTAATGGTATCGCAGCTGCACATGGGCACACCGGCAGGAGGACAAACCGAGACGATACTGAGTTCAGAAGTTCAGATCCAGCACAGGGTTATAACAGATGAATTACAACCTCTGCTGAACTCTAATCCTTAGAGCAAATTCCCCCCTGCCACACACACACACACAGAGTATCTTGTGTACTCCAGCGGAAAAACTGGGGTGCTTAGAATTGACAGGCTACAAGTGTGAATATTTCTTCCCTTTCCTCGCTATCTTCAGCAGCTTCTC
>KL283610.1:39237-62415 GCA_000699545.1 Podiceps cristatus
AGCAAGCCGAGAGCACCCCGGGCTCAGAAGGTGCCAAAGGGAAGGAGCTCCTGGCAGGTTTTAACAGGCTCCCTCCAACGGAGATTTTTAATAAGTGCAAAACACCACAGCAATAAAAATGTAATATGCTTACCGGGGAACTATTGAATGAGCTTTCCAGGGAACAGCATACACCTTATCCCAATCTATCTGGCCTAGCAGCTACTGAGCCTGTTGGCACAGGGCTTATCCAGTCCTTAACTACAAATCTTAACCATCAAATTGAAATTCATTAAAAAAAGGCTAAGTGGGTTATTGCTAGAGATACTTAGAGGCAATGATGGTGTACCCTATGAAACAGGCACACATTATGATGGATCCTCCCAGCTACATTGCATTACACTGAATGTGATGAGGTATTTCTCATTAATACCTGCCAAGAAAACATAAGGGTGTAAAATTTTACTCTTCTACAGAAGAGTAAAATCTCAGTTTCAATGGTGTATAAAGTTCTTGCTATCTGTGTGCTCAGGAAAGATGAATTCAGTCCAAGACAGGCAGAGAAGGGCCACCAAGATGGTAAGGGAATGGGAAAGCATGATGCAAGAGGAAACTGAAGGAACTTATCCAGAAAAAAGAAAAACTGAGATATCATATTGCTGCTATTTAATACTCAGGAGTGAGCACCATAGCAGGAGAAGATCCACCCAAGCTGACTATCAGAAGGAGAAGGCTCCGGAGTAGACTTCCTGTAAGAGCAGTGAAGGCAAACAACCTAATTTAAGAATGAACCTTATTTTCAGGGTTTTACATTTAAATTAAATGTTTGGGCTTTTTTTTTTTTTTTTTTTGGTGTACAAAAATCAAATAGGTCCTTCTCTTTCTCAGTTCTTATATTTTACAAATTGCCGCACTGTGGCACTGTCAGCAGCATTTCTCAGCACTGCCAGCTGCCTTCTGTGTATTGCACATTATTCAAACACAAAATCCTCTAGCTTCTGGTAACGTGATTACCCGAGGTGACTAGTGCAGTAGTGTCCTGGTTTCAGCCAGAACGGAGCTAGTTTTGTCTTCAGCAGCTCCTGTGTTTTGGATTTAGTGTGTGAAACAAGGTGACAGCGCGCTGTCGTTCGTTGCTGCTGAATGAACAAGGGCATTTTGCAGCCTCCCGAGCTTTGCTGATGTGCAGGTGCAAACACCTGGGAGGGCACAGCCAGAAGAGTTGATCCAAACTGGCCAAAGAGAGTGTTCCATGCCATAGACGGCATGGCCGGTGTGAGGGAGGGTCAGCCAATGCCCTCTCGCTCTGGTTCCTTGTTCAGTTCGCTTTCTGTTCATGTTCCCTTCTTGTTACCTTACTTTTGTTTTATTTCTTTTGAGCCTGCTCGTTTGTCTGTTTGTTCCCTCGCGCTCTCTCTGGAACTTGCTGTTCTGGGATGGCTGCGGGGAAATATCCCTGCTCTCTAACTGCTGCTCGGGACCGTCTGTGTCGGTTGCCGGGGGATAAGAAATTGTGCATCATTCATTTTATATATTCTATTATCCTTACACATGATTATTATAATTGATATATTTTTGTCTTCTCCTTTGCTGTCCTGGTGAAGTGTTTTTATCTCAACCCGCGAGCTCACTCTCTCCGATTCTCCTCCTCACCCCAGCGGGGAGGGGTGAGCAAGCAGCTGTGTGGTCCGGTTACTGGTCGGGGCTAAACCACGACAAGTAGCAACAGGCAAGAGATGATAACTTTTCTGTGGTCCATTTGCAAATTACTGATCTATAGTCTATTACACTGAAAGGAGAATGCCATAAAATGTTGTATTAATATAGCTCCATATTCCTTAACCCACCAGGAAGAAAAGCACTGCTTTCTGCTGTACACATTGAAGATCTTTAGTTGATAAAATAATTTAAAATATGAATTAATCAACATCAGTAAATTTAGAGAAAGGTGAAACAAATTATGTGAGAAGCCTGTATTCACGGACCATCCATCAAAAAGGAAAATACTAATTTTCTGGAAGTAGTATATAACCTGATATGAAAATTCTTGGTAGTGTTTTCTCAGTATGCGTGCATATCTGCTCATATCCCAAATGCCTTGCTAAGAAGAGTGCAAAGACGATTAGCACAGTGACAGTGACCAAGAGCTGATAACTACTGTTATCATTCCTATCATCAAGATGCAAATTAGAGATAAAGACTGGGACATACAGAGACGGGACAGCAATCCTGACGAGATCTATCTTGGTGGGACTGATAAATAATAGAAAACCTACCAACCCAAGAATGAAAAAACATGAGTTAGATCCCAGCGAAAATAATTAGTTGAATTTTATGATATTTTTACATACATAAGAGAATTTAGAAAATGTGTTTTTCCCCTGGTTTGATAGCCTAGGTTTTTCCTGAAACCAAAGGACTATGAACTGATGCAGGATAAGTATTATGGGACTGTGGGATAAAATTAGATGGTGGCAGTGCTGCATTGGCTGAAATAAACTAAATGCTCACATACCAACTATTTCAAAAGAAATTAAGATAAATGGTTTTCTAAAAACAGCTTGGTTTTTCTAATTATTAGATGTTATTTTACTTCTCAGTAAGGTAAGTTTGGTGAGAGATCTCTTTGATTTGTAAAACACTTTCTTTGTTGCAAAATCACATCTATAAACAAACAAATTTATTGCAACTTAAGCTGCAATCGCTCCTATTATACTGTCAGTTCCGATTAACTTCACCATAATCTGGTACATCAGTTTATTACAACAGGCAGACACGGGTTTCTTCTCATGAGAACGAAGTAATGGATATGGGGAATGAAGACCTTTGTTTTTAGGGCTGTAATCTGTTGTAGTGCAGCAAAACCCAACAACAACAAGAACGAGAACAATGATTTTGGTGCTGGCCTAAAACAAGAGCTGGCATTCTTCTCACTGAGAAAATCCCCCATTACGAGACCTTGTCCAGTATCAGTTTAATAGCCTCTGCACCTCTCGCTGTAATGGTGAGGGTGCCGCTTTCCAACCCGCATCGCTCAGGCAGGCGGCGTGGAAAGTTTAGGTTAATAATTTTCTCTTGTTGTTTAAACAGGTTAAGTAGATTTCACTTTTGCCAAATACTTTACATGGAATAAATCATTTGAGAGCCCAGACAGTTATACTGAAAGAATTAATTTCTACGTGACAACGTCTGTCATCACTTTTCCATTGAATCAAAATACAGATCTCAAAAACAGCTATGGTTGAATAAGCTAGTCTCTTATTTACAAAGCAAAAAGTAACTGTGCTTCTTTAAAACTTCAACTATTTTGTTTGATGGCTAATGTTAGAAGGAAATAAAACAGTTTTAAGAATGAGTAAGATACTCCAAAATGCCTCACTGTGGTTTGCTAAGTATTTCCTCCCATGTGACAAAATAAGCTTTCATCTTATTTTCTGGCTTGTGGGTCTAGATTTCACAATATGGATGACCCGGAGGGCACAACTGTTCGTCTACATCTCTTGGCTCTTACCTCTGGTCTTACCAGAAGGGCATGGGGACAACAGCCAGGTCCTTCCCCTCCTGCCACAAGAACTTCACCTTTCCTTACCTGTAGATTCCCTCTTAACCTCTTGAATCAACCCTTGCACCTCAAAAGAGACGTGCCCTGAGCAGATAAAAATTGGAGGAGAGGAGCAAGCAGTGACCATGCAATTGCCCAGAGGGAGAAAAATGGGGCGGGGGAGGAGAATCTCATGGGCTGACATCTTTACAGGAACAAAATAACGTATCAATAAATCTCCTCTTCTTCAATGATCCATCAAGTACTGAAATCCTCCTTTTTGGAGCAGGAACAGTTAGATCTGGAGGGGATCAACTAGCATACATACCAATAATGACCTGTTCAACACTTACTTGATGTTATAACTACTCAGGACTTGCTCAAATAAATCCTCCAAACATTTCCAACAGGCAAACAGGCTTTCCCACCTCTCTAAAATCTTGAAGAAAAATGAGAGGCTGAATTCTTCTGCCTAGATGACGACACTGAAAACCCAAAGATTGGGAAAAACCCAAACTAGACACTGACAAAGTGTCATCCATGAGACTGCAGCACCCCATAGCAGCTAGGCACACTCCTGACACATGGGCAAATTAGTATGTTGCTTAACACCAATGAGGTTTTGACAGGTATGTTTACCTACAGGCTCAAAAGATCAAACGATGAAGAGCATTGAAGCTGTAAGTTTAATGCTGAGAGGGTTGATTTGTGCAAATTTCACAACTATCTCAGGTTTTACATCCCTTCTAAACCTGTTTTTGAGTCTTTTCAAAGTACCTCTGAACATTCCCGCTACTCACAGAAGTATTCAGTCCTCTTCCTAGTCTTGCTTATTCCTGAGCCTAGCTGTTATTTCTTGGCAATGAGTCTCAAGCTCCAGCTGTACATTACATAAAATGCATTTCCTTTAATCTATTTGGAATTTGCTCATATTTCATCTCTGGCTATCCCCTTGCTCCTGTGTTGTGAGAAAGGTAATCAAAGCAACAAATCCAACCAGTGTTGTCTAAGTTTACACATTCCCTTTTGCCTATGCCCTCTCAAACAAAAAAGCTCTGATCTTTTCACTCTGTGGAAGCTTGGATTCACTGGAGTAGGCAGGAGGAGCCTCTTTCTACTCTTCCTGTGCTAGGAGGAAAAACTGGGAGAGCTTTGCTACCTCTACAATCAGAAAGGGACTGAGACATCATGCCTGATGAGGAATATCTAAAGACATGGAGATCAAACTGCTGGACCAAGCATGTTTCAGAGAAAGCAAGGCTGCTTTCATGCATCAGCCTGAGGCATCATTAGAAAATCATCTGCTTGTAGACTTCTTGGTTCTCAGGTTGAGGAAAGCAGTGTGAGTAAATTAGACTATCAGGTGCTTTCCTGGGTGACTCTGTCTCTGTGCTGTCAGTCACCAATAAAAGCAGCTCCCACCGCAGATGTCAGTGGATGAAATATGAGTAATTCATTTAGTCACCTTAAGACGCTTCTAAATCCAATGCTGCCTTCTTTCCTTTCAAGTTAGAAACTTCATCTCTCTTCTAAAGCGTCGCTGACGGCAAGTGTTGCAAAGTTGTGCAAATCATTATATTTCAACACATTTCTTTAGTTATTGTTAGGTTTCAACATTACCATTTCAAATACATCTAAGAAATATGTTTCCTAAAAGGAATAGTGATTACACTGTGATGCTGGGCTAAGGAGAATGCAAGCTTCGTTCTAGTGAAAGCAGAGACTCAGATTTCAAATGTCATTGTTTGCTTAATAGTTTTCACAGCAAAATCTGATTTCCCATATTACAGATATGAAATTACTGAAGAATCAAAAACTACCATGAATGAGTTGTACTACATGGTATAAAACTTACTGCAAGTGAGAGTCCCCATCTCAAAAACCTTAGCAGGAAAGCAGACCCAAATGTCATGTTCATGCAACACGCATAATTTTTTAAGAGTCACAAATTACAAAAACTGAAATACTTGGATTATCCACAGCTCAGGCTATTTTAAGTTTGCTCCTAGAGCTACTTCATTCCTTTGAGCCATATCAGTGACTTGGGGAAGTCCTATAACACAAAAAACCAAAAGCTTTTTCTGAAACTAGAAACAATTCAGCTGCATCTGATCTGAAGTTGTAATAAGGGAATATGGGCAGAAATAGAGAGTTTGCTCCTAAAGAAATGCAGATGGGCTGAATGCATCTAGATCTGGATCCCTACTGACATTACCACAGTCTGTGGTCTAAAAGAAAGACATCAGGAGTTCTGCCAGCAAATCTCTCTCTAATAGCTGTAGATGAGTTTGTTGCTGCCCCAGCATGAAGTAAGTTGTACCAACTGTAAAAAATATCAGTTGCGATTGACAAGTTTGAGGCCATGAGGAAAAAAGACTGGGCTGACTGTGACAGACTTTGGATAAACCACCTGCTTTGGAAACCCAAGCCAACGGCACAAGTCCTGAGTATGCATATTCACAGTACCCAAAATATGCAGGCTAAAAGGCTTAGAAAAGGCTTCAAATGATCCTAGAGAGCAGCCTGCCCTTGCACTGCTGCCAGGCACGCTCGCTGCCCAAAGGCTTTGCTCGCTGCCCAAAGTCTTGCGCGACACCAGCTTTTACCGGCATGTCGAGGCAGCCACGTAGCCGCTGTGCGCCCTGTCCATCCCCGGGCCAGTCCCTCTGGCACCAGAGCTCAGCAGCTCCGATGCAGCCCCACACACGCCACCCGGAGGGGATGGGACAGAGGAGACCAATTGGGCCTGATGCTGCCACTGGGAAAATCCATGTCTAAAGACTGACTGACATTCAGAGACTTCTCCTTGGAGATAAGAAGGAAAACAAATATCAGTATTACGGTTCTATAGATTAAAATGATATTATAAACAGAAGCTGAAAAGGTTGTAACATAAACAATAGAATTGGCAAAAGACCGCTTTGATTTTGCTCAGTATTGTTTTTTGATCAAAAAATAGTGTGCTATTAATGCTCTCTCTCCAGCACAGCATGAAAGAGAACATGACACGTCAGGAAAGAAGGAGTGCTGAAGAATGATCGATGTAGCAATGCCTCATAGCTCTTTAGTAGAAAGCTGGACTGAGAAAAAACATATGCATAAAAAGTAGGTGCAGTATTAAGCTCTGTGGTGCTCCATAATGCATAAACTAACCAGAAAACAAATTTATCAAGAGGCTGGTGTGGAAAACAGGAGAAATATGCTCTGATAAGGTCTTTCATAAGATTCAAGATTTCAGCACCCACAAAGCACTGCTTTACTCCTGGCCAAGAGACGTAAGCTACTCACCGTGCATGCTTTCATTAGTCCTACAAGGAGGGGCATGAGAAGTGAAACTAATGAACCTGTCCCTATGCATTTGTGTCTGAATTTGTGGTTGAATTGCCTATTAAAGGATGAGCTTGTGATGAAGCCCACCCTTCAGCAAACCTCTGATGATACATCTCTTCTGTCCCGTTTGACTGAAGTTTATGGGAATGTCCAGGACCTGGGGATCTCTGTCCCTCTAGTCCAGAGGGGTCAGTGGGTTCAAAAGCTGTTTGCGAGGCATTAAGACACACACATATGTGCAGTCAGAAAGTACTGAGCTTGCCTTGCCTCCCCAGGAAACTAGCTAAAACCAGACGCTCTCCTCATCTGCTTATTAAAGGAAAGCATCCAAGAGAAATGTGGACAAATATTTTGCAGAACTGCTGCCTACTTTTTTAAAAATAATTGCTGCATTAAAGGAAGTTGGAACAGCCTCAGAGATCAACACATAGTTCAGATTTCATGAATAGCTGAGCTTGAAAAGCCAGGAAGGAAAACAGTCCAAAAAGGCTGTAGGTGGTCAAGCACATCTGCTAAGACACTTGGACGGGATCAGTCCATGAAAAACAACAATAAAAAACAAAGTGAGAGACCAGCGCTGCAATGGCAAGAGGACACAGAGCTTTCCCCATATGTACCATTTTCTGACCGAAATATCCCAGGTCCTAGAGAAAGACAGCTGTGAGTCTGTCCTGGAGCCAGGCACTGGAACCAAAGTGACATACAGAGACAGTTTTACTCCATTTCACACCTTTTAAGCACATACTTTATGTATGTGCTTCCAATGTAAAAGGCAACAAATAACAAATAGACTTAGCAGGCAAGAGACATTTCCAGCCTGTTTAATTGCATGATTTTTTTTCAATAAACATAAACACAAAGAATATAAAGGGAAGCTAATACTTCAATAATATTAGCAATCTTTGGTTTTTCAGTCCTCTGATGACTCAAAAGGAGAATAAATGTATCAAGCTGGGCATGTGACTAATGCTCATTTTTGTCACTTTTCCTCTAGCAATCTTGTACAATTTATTATGTTTGTGGTTTACAACTTAGAAAAAAACAGACCAGCATCCTGAAATACAGACTTATAAATGTCAAAATATAAGCAAATTTGCTTCTGCACTATCAGACTATTTATCTTATTAACAACTAGTCTTACTACATAAGATCTACATGCTGTGCACTTACAAACCACGTTATCTATTTCATTTAACTTCAATCAAATTCGTGCCCTAACAAGTATTTATCAAGATAATATGGATGACATCATTTATTTTGCCATAAGGTGTTTTACACTCATACCTGGCTAGACAGTGTTTATTCCTCAAACTGTTCTGTAATTACAGATATTGCTTAAGCATCTCGTGTGTGTGCTAGTGCTCTGAAACGCTCCGTGTAAACACACCTTGGAGAACTGACTTACCACCTGTGGGGGAGATGATATCATACTTCCTTGGTGGTATTACCATAAACCCTCAGTTCACATTTGCTTGTAATGCGAGACATGGGAAACACATGCTGCATGTAGCTAGAAGAAAAAAATGACACATCTCACTTTTTAATCATTTCAACTTTCCACGGCATAGCCAAGTTTTTTGTGGTGTTTTTTCAGTGTAACGTTCTTTACCAATGATTCCTGTCTTCATTCTCACCCACAACCTTTTCAAGCTGGTGTTCTAATCACAGCGTATGCTTCTCATGCTAGAAGACACCCGCTTTGTCACAGAAGACAATTTTAATGAAAATAAAAGAATCGGCCACATATACTATAGAAATACTGGTCTACTGTTAACACACAGGTTTAGCCTGAATCTTCCCATCTTCCTTGAAGAAGGTCCAAGCCAAAAGAAATGCTACTGAGTGTACTAAGCCAGAGAAGATTTGTGGGGACTGAACACATGAAGAATCAATCTTACTGGGATACAGAAATGCCTTGTAACTTCCACTAAATCCCACAGCAACCCCACATTTCATGTGGCTAATTGGGAAAGTGCCTGATAAATGGATGCAGTCATTAAATGAGTCCTCTACATCAGCTATGAGCAGAGAAATGTACCATGGTCAGGGAGCAACTGCACTTCTAGCAACTTCAGAAAGGAGATTTATCCTACTAGGAATTGGTCTCTGCATTAGGGTCTTGCATGTCTGCCCAGTTTTCATAATTGCCCTCTTTCTGTTTCTGTACAAAACAGAGCAGATATTTTTAATGATGGAAGATATGCCACTGAAATGTCTTAGTTCCAACAGTCACTGGATATAGTTTCTGAAGAGATGACACGGACAGTTACTGAAAGAAAGAAATGAAAGATAACTTTGACGAAGAAGATGGTCCTACCTGTGTACTCCACCCAAATACTCACATACTCCTGTATTTTTTCGAGCATCAAAACAGACTAGCTGGGAGATAGGGAGAAGTCAAGAATAATGAACATGTTTTCCAAGCAGATCATAAAAATAGCTCCTGCTAAATTAGGAATAGCTGCTTCTGAGGACATGTGTCGTTCCCATGGGAACAGGAAATACTCTTAATTATCACAATACTGTTATGATAATAAACTAATAAAAACAATGAAATTCAAAGGTAGCTACACATCCACATATTTAACTATTATAAAACCTTCATACTGCATTTGTTCAGCCTTTTTCATTACCTCACAAGATCTTGCTACAGGACATAAAATATTGAAAAGAAACTGCTTCCTGCTCTGAAAAGAGAGCCACAAGATACTACAAATCACAATCCTGAGGTTGTGTGCCACAAAATTTATCTTAAAAAAAACAAAACAAAAACAAACCAAAACCAAACCACCACAACTTTTTTGTTTTACTCACTTGTGCTCTTTTGGATACTCTGCCCAGTTTTAGGCACTGGCTTTAAGAATAACACTCAGCAATAGCAAGGTGCCTGGAAAAAAACCCAAAAACAAAAACCCAAGAATCGCCATCTATCTAAGTGCTATAATGTACAAGGAGGTTGGGGAGCTCCATCTAGAGAAGACTGAGGGGGGACACCATGTCAGACTTCAAATATATAAAAGACTGCAGACAGAAGAACCTATTCTCCAGATCCCAAATAGATGAACAGTGATATGTCTGAACTGCAAGAAGGAAACCTGAAGCGTGACATTTGGGAAAGGGTGACAAAGCCCCAGGCGTACCAGCAAAAGACAAGTGGGATCTCCATGGAGAAGGGTTCTCAGGAGAGCTCAGACACATCTGTTGGAGGTGTGACAGGTATATTTGATCCAGGCTTGGCAGCAACAGGCTGGGATGTGTTGTCCCTGAAGATCCTCCTCAGTCCTCCATGGCTTCAGCTCTTTACTCTCTCTCCACAATTTCCAGCTGTAGTTTTCAGACGTTTGAGCTCTTAGGCTGTTCCACCTTGCGCCTGGGGACACGAAGCCAAGGAACAAGAGGTCTCAGTGGGGAGCTCCGTGTCCTCTGGACACTCGCACATGTGTTGCTGGTTCTGTGAGTGGCACATCTGCCGTCAAGGCTGTGACTCCAGGTCTCTGCATGCGAGCTGCGTGCGTGTTTCTTCTCCCATGAGTCAGAGCATGACCACATCAACCGTGGAGCTGGAGTCATTTGTTCCAGGTGATACCTAACATAATAATGCAATAAAAGATGCACTCCCTGACCGTATATGCAGTTGACCTTTTTTTGCCACAAATATTTTTCTACCATGTTTGGTGTTTTAAACTTGTGTTTTGTTGCCAGACTTCCCATAAGAGTTTATAAAAGGTGACAGGAAAATATTTCAAGTAAGGTGAGCCAGTGTCATCAGTCAGCTTCATCACTTGGCATGAAGATGGAAGTAAGCGTGGTGCCTAGCTGATTTTAATGCAGGTCTGCCTTGTCAAAACAAACTTTGGGAAACAGCAGAAGTGGGTACATCTATTTATTTCTCATAGTATAGAAGACGCTTGGGGTTTTATCACATTTTTTCAGTAAGATTGAAAATATCTGTCAAAATTTATCTATCAGTGGGAACACTTCGTCTAATTGAATGTAAAAAGGCATTAGGTGTAATAGGTAATGCCAGGCAAAAATCATAAAAAAGGAAAATGACTCTGTAGATAAAATACAGGAACAGAAGTAATTAAATTTTATTTTACTGCCAAGCAAGTAAAAAATGTCAGAGATGGCTTCTGGAAAGCCCCTAATCATGTTGTTTCAGTGTTTTCCTCTCTAAAATGGAATTTTAATAATTACCCACCTCACAAGTGTGCTGTACTTCTATGCTCAGGACTGATTGAATAAGGGTCTGCGATTACCTCACAAAAAATGTTATTCGCGTTATTATCACAATGATCTGTGTACATTTATGCAAATACATCTGCATCCCCAGGTGATCTATTTCAGATGCTGGCTGGAATTTAGAGGTAAGCAAATACTTACACTTAGATTGTTCCTCCATAGCTTAGTAAAATTGATTGACAGAGATACTTATTCTAGATTACAATCTGTTTTGCTGTATAATTTGGACAGTTGCCGAGATCTTAAGTCAAGAGCAAATAGTGAAGAGCCCACACAAAATTCATCCTGTAATATGTAACACAGATTCTGTAAAGCACAATATGTTAAGGAGGGATACATTAAAACCACAGAAAGCAACTCATTTTAAAATGTGTGATGTGGGCTTACTAAACAGAATCCATGTATTTACCTGCTGAAATAATAATTTCAGCTAACCTTGATGGAAGAGTAAGAATTACGCACCATACAGAACAAGTCAGGCTACAACTCGATAATACAAGTCCACAAGGTAAATATACTTGAAATATAGATCTAAAATAAACTGCTACAAACTCGCTCTGTCAGTTCAGATTAGTCCAGAATACTCTGAAGAGATATGGTCACTTTTTCAGATAGGATTTTTCTTATACTGCTCTTACGGGTATCACATACCTTACACATATCCTTACACATCTGGCATAAAGTTTAAAAACTGTGTCAGAACACATTTGTCCTGCCGGATGGTCTGGTAGCACACTGAGGTGGCATTAGCGTGCACGCACGGATCCTACAGCTCAGCGTGCTGGGAGGCAACTGGCCAGAGAGGTGTGAGCATGCTGCACTGCTTCTTTGGCTTCCAAGAATTAAGAGCTTAAAGGAGAGTTAAATGAAGGGGTTGTAGTTGTTATTGTTACCAGAAAGGAGGAATGCTCATGTTGGTGTGAAAATTAAAAAGTACAGTAAAATCATCTAACAAGACTGTCAACTAACAAGATAAAAAAAAACCTCTCAGATATGAGTGACATTACCAGGACTAAGAGTCAACTTTAGACCCTTTCAAGAGAAGAGGTGTATGGGCTTGCACAGAGCAGGCAGCTCCCTGGCTGCCTTCCACCTGCAGTGATTCATAAAAGTGCCTTAAAGTGCATAAAAGTGCACCAGGGCCACCATCATCCCTGCTCCACAAAGCCATCTCAGGCCACAACAATCCTGAAACAGGCCACAGGCAAATGCGTTCACCCCCATCAAAACAAGGCAAAACCACGTACATGTCAATGGTGGCAGAGAAACATTTTTCTAACTTGCCAAAACCTCCAATGGGTAGCCTTTTCCAGTGCTCTGATGTCTTGGCACAATGTCTTTCCTAGTGTTTAAATCTTGTGTAATGATCAGGTAAGTTTTGACCATACATCCACTAGAGAGAGAAAAAACCCTCTGTCCTCATTACTTTTTAAGAGATCCACCTAAATGCTGAAGTTTTTATCAGCCTAAGCAAGCCAAAGCGTTTCCATCTCTTAAATTTTGCTATAGTTCTTGCTGCTCTGCTCTTATCTCCCTCCAGTCTGTCCACATGACTCTTGACAGTGCTTAAATTAAATCCAACAGAGTTCTCCTGCTGAGACTTCATCAGGGCATGAAGACTTACAGTCACCACCCACGTCTTACATATTATTCAGCCGAAGGTCACAGGAGCTGGTTTGTCCTCCTGATCCAATGTCAGGGAATTGTCTGGGAATTCAAAATCTTCAATAGAAAGAAGACATACCCCATGGTCCAGCAGCCACTGTTTTGCGACATGAGTATTGCAAATGCCGAGTATTAGTAGATACCACAAACCAATCACTCTGTTTTCATCAAAACCCCTCTTATCTTCAGTAGGACTTTCTCTTGCATGTACAAGGGAAACACAGGCCTGCTGCTTCTTTACAGCTTCTTCATACCTGCCTCCTCACACTTCTCTCTTGATAACGTAACCCAGGATTACTTTAATAAAGGAAAAGGAAAATATTTTACTATGCTTGTCATGTGCTCTTTCACAGCTTGTACGCTGGTGGGCTTCCTTGCCCAGGGGAACAGGAAAGGTCAAGGCACAGAAATACCCAAATCTTCTTCAGCTTTTGCTCCGGGATACAGTTTATTATCTAAACATCAAATTCATAAAGTAACACAAAGCAAAGCTATTCCCTTATCCAAAGCCAGCTGCAGGGGCTCCCAGGCTTTCCATGCCAGAAAAAGGGCACACATCTTCATCTAAACCCCTGCTGAAACAAGTGACAAGCAGGCTGCCTGTAACCCTTTCCTGACTGTTTAACCCTGTCACAACAGGGTTTGCTGTTATGAATGTTTTATTCCAGGCCTGGAGGAGACAGCTTTACACTCATTCAAGTTTCAGAGTGCACAACACTTTAAGGATTTGGTTTGTGCATCAGCGCTTACAGCAACATTAGATAATTTTGCCAAACTTATTTAAAAATCAGTGTGGAGTGCTCTATGTGATTAAAAAAAAAAAAAAAAAAAAGGAAAACTTTCTTCATCAGAACAAGCCTGTACATACATTTTAGTTTTCAGAAATATACTGACCACAAAAAGACCAACCTTATGTTTAAGAGTTCATGACCTCTGAGAAACTGCCATTAGATGTGAGTTTTCTACACTCGGCCAAGGTATCAAGACAAATGTGGAAGAATAACAATGAAGATATGCAAAAGCATTATGTATTTTGGATGCTTAGAACTGAAAAACATGATGGTAAACAGTGCACAAATAAGGAAAATAAGAGTTTTTAAAATAAAACAAATTCCTTGAAGGGGCAGATATGCTAGAGGGATGCAAACAGGAAACAAGAAATAGCAGAGCAGAGGCTGCTTCAGATAAATGCCTTTCACAAACGGATCATGGTTGCCTGCTATAGTGCGGGCTTGTGAAAATGGAAAGCAACATTGGTTGGTTTGACTTTAAAATAGGAGTAAAAACTCCATCCCTCAATCGCTATCCTGCAAATCTAAAAATCTTTTTGCTGGATGCTGGCTGTACAAGGTCTAACAGTAGAAAGGATACTAGGTGGATCCACATACTATTATCACTCCCAATTTTATGGTGAAGCGGAGGCACAGAAAAGATTAACTGTTTATGTCCAGAAACATAAACTTACACAGCACTCTTGTAAAAATAGATCTTTCTTGTCTCCTGTTATTTTAACAATCATTTTATGATGGCCTCATTTGTAAGAGTAGCACTTGGCACTCTGTACCTTGTCCCACTGTCTCTGAGGGAAGTGTGCATAGCGAGGTCCGTCCCCCAAAATTGCATTTAACTCACATTGTTCTCACTTCCCTGGAGATAAGAGGTGGTGCTGAGAATGAACAAGATCCCTTCCCTTTCCTGAACCTTCAAATGAAATGTCTAATTAATTCCTTTGGTGCAGCCTTTAACACTGGGTTAAGACACATACCAGAAATAAAACCACTCAAGTTTCAGACCTGAAGGTTAGTTTACTTGCCTGGCAGATAAAAACACTTCCTTTCTGCTTGAAGACCTAGCTATTTTGATGTGGAATCACTGAAATGATTTTTTTAAAAAATGTCCCTAGGCTTTCTCTGTGGTCACTTTCAAGGGTGAGCAAGTCAGTGTGCAGGCTCAGCACTGGACCCTACGTCTCCTTGCGGTCTTCCACAGTAACTACTACACTAACCACTCTCTTCCTCTCCTGGCAGGTCAGGCAACCCATGAGTGGTGGGTATTCTTTAAATCTTGCTAAGGGAGGATAGCTCAGCTGAAATCTCTCCAAGTAGTGGGGAGGGCTGAGATCCATGCAACAAAATGTGGATCGCCTCTCCATCACGGGCCCCCATGCCTCAGTAGTGCTGCACCCCTGCACACTCAGCGCTGACTCTGTTGCCACAAATCACCTCATTTGTAGCTTCCTCCTCCACCTCCAATCTTCTCCTCGCCATGCCAGGGTATGTACAAACAGGGAGGTGTAAATATCTTAGCAACCTTTTTTGCTGAATTTTTATAAAGCTTTCATGAGATCGCTGCAGGAGCAGCCATGAACAAACTACAGCCCAGATAACATGATCATAGATTCCTTGCCTGACTAGAAGGCAAAACTTGGGGTCTACACAAAATTGCAATATGGGCCTTTACATAACTAGTGGATTAAGTAGGAATCAAATCAAGTTCTATCACTTTAAAACTTTCCTCCACCCTCCATCACCTCCATCCATCAGTTGCCTGCAGCATGTATATTGAGGAATCGCGTGCAAACCTTACCATAACCCAAGGCTTAACATAAACTATACTCTTTCAGGTCATTGGCAAATAACAGGTATATCCGGTTGTGCCTTTGTACTTGCCTGCACGCAAATTAAAAGCGCATGTAAAGTTGCAATAATCAAAGTCAGTCAGGGGGAAGGGGAGGAGAGCAGGGGGATAATAACCGGGGGATCAGGTTATTTATCTTCACAGGGAAGCCACTGAGAGGAGCCTCCTTGCATGCCATTTACACCTCAAAAGAAAGACAGGGGCAAACCTGGCTTTTGGCCAAACCATTCCCTACAGCGCCCCAAGCTGTGCCTAATCCTGCCTTCTCCCTGCATCTGGTAAAGCACCCTGCTACCTCCACTGCTGCTACCTCCTCCCCGAGGTGCTGCACAGCATTTTACGCTTCCTCCTTGACGGCGGGTGAGTGTTTCTATGGGAGAGGACAGCGGCCAAGGTGGACTTTGGGCTCTCTGGGAGACCTTTGCTCTCACGGTCTCAGGTACTGCTGTTTTCACCTTTGCCATGAGGTTGCACCTCCAGTGCGACGCTGCTTCTGCAGCTGCTTCATCCCCTGTCCCCTGACAGAGCCAGCACCCCAGAGGGTGACCCCAGATCTGCCCTGCCGCCCCAGGGTGGGTGCGGACTCCCTCTCAGCAAGCAACCAGCAAGCCTTCGCGTAGCCTGGGTGTGGGCTGCTTGGGAAAGGGAAGAATTTATGGCCATTTTTTTCTGTCTTTCTCCCGTGGCGTGCCATAAGATTAACAGACATTAGCAAATGCCTCTTCCCAGAGTGCTGTGACAAGATGAAACCTGCCCCGACTGGCACCTGCAGTCTGTTTTCCTCATGGTCTTTGATCTGCCATTGCTGAAGGTTAGAAGACCTGAACGGCTCCGAAACAGACACTTCCATGGGTTTGCTTCCAAACACTAGGAGCAATCTGTATGTGTCAAAAGTATTTTCTCTCCCTGTGGAATTTACTGAGGGCTAGAGGAAATCTTTATTATTTGTCTTACAGGAGGAGGCAACTCTCTTGATCAAGATTGCAGCCCTTACACAGAATACTGTAGAAAATCTAAGCTCAATTTTCCATCATTGACCACAGATACCACAAAGGGAGTTTCCCTTTTCCCCTTGGTTTGAATATACTTTCTACAAGCCTTTCTTCAAATTAAAAAATGTGCAAATAAACAACTCCCATTTCCCATACCTCAGGGAAGAGCATGAATAATTTTATAGGCTAGAGTATTATCCGCATACATCCCAGTCCTTAGTATTTGAGTCATTTCATTTACCACTGAGCTACAGTTACCGCTGGAGGCAAAAAACACCAAACCCTTGAACAACAGAGCAGAGGAAGCCAAGAACACTCGGCTGCAGAGGGATGTGCAAACATTTCCTCAGCGGAGCTTCATCAGCCAAATCACTGAAGGTATTGATTCACGCATTTCCACCTGACAGGATACTTCAGCAAAGCCAACATAGCCAGAACCATTGTTTCTGGTGGAAAAGCTATCACACTGCAGCTTTTTCACAAATACTATTCACTATTTTATTGACCTGCAGTAATGGAAGGGAGAGGGAGGGGGAGCATGTTCCCTGGCTTATTTGAGCAGGGCTGTCTAAGGGGTGACATTTACAAGCAAGTCCTTGACTGACATGAAATTTCTTAGGTCCATGACATGAATCTTCTTTGGGAAATCCCAGCTAAAGGCCTGTCTCTTCATGACGAATAGCTAGGGAAAGCCATCATGATGCCCAAATTATTGTGTTCCTGTTTGGTTCAGCTGCCATCTCGACAATCAGTTTGTGCCCAGTACAACCTCCTCTCTCAGAGCACCTGAAAACCTGAAAGAAGTAGTACTAAAGATGATATTTTTTTAACACACTGAAAACTTCCCATTATAAAATTTCAATCCTTTGGACAAGAAATTACCCAAGGCTCTTTACAGTCCATGTCTAATAGCACAAGCAAGCTTGATGTACCCACTTGAACGTGCAGGTAAGCAGAACGGGCTTTTCAGAAGTTAGACCTAAAGCCCAAAGAAGGGAGACACACACTGCCAGCCCCGTAAGAACACCGGATGAGCACAGGTAGCCAAGACCTGCCTTTTGCACTTGACGTTGTACTTCAGCAACAGTCTTAGTCTGTCTCCAAAAGAAAAAGCACACACAAAATACCAGACCCCTGCCCCCACTTTCTGAAGTACTCTTAGATGTTTGTAGTCCAGTTCAAGAAGCTCTTTAAGCTGCAAGAAGGGAGGTATCACAACAGGGGACAAAATAATGTGCACACCTCTGTGTAGCTTCCCTGCCTAGATCAGACCCGCATCCCCCAGTACATAACCAGGTTTATTCTCTGAAGGAATGAGAATTCTGAAATTCAGCTTGGATCGCTCTAGACACTACTAGATTCAAATTGCATTTCCTATTTTAACATTTTGATGAATTGTTCTGCTGTCAAGGCACCAAAGAATGGTACACACACAATACAAACTGAAGAACCCAAATTATCAATATTTGTATCATGGGAAATTATTTCTTGGGAAGTGGTGAGCTAAATATTCATAGCCTGGGCTAATCAATGGCTAGGACCTAGGGCACAAGACAGGAAAGCCCACGTTGTCATCTAAGAACTGTAAGTTTCTTCATTCCATCTGTACTTCACTATCTTCTCTCTCTGTGCAGAAGAGTCATGGTGTCTACTCGCACAGAGTTCCCTTAGCTGGAAATTCCAGGTCCTCCATTACTTATAACTTTGTCCAACTTTAATCATCTGGTCTGAAGTTTTCTGTCTCAAAAAAAATCCATGTTTCTCATTGTAATTCTTAGAAATGTTCAGTCCAAAAGCAGTTGAACCCATTTATGAGAACAAGGAAAACTAGTGTTTCTATTAAAACGTGATGGTGGCCTTTTCTATGTAAAGATTTTTAGCCTCAAGCTCTAGAGAAGGGACTTGACATTCATCTGGGTAATGTGTTTCTCCCACATTTGTGCCTTTTGCTCTTCCTTTGATAATTCACTCAAATTTGGACAAATTTCCAAACTCTGAAAAATCATATTTTGCACATCTGTAGTAAAGACTTTGTAGATCTTCACAAGTAAATCTTCAAAACCTTCACTCCTACAGAATATGGTTCTGCCTGTGAGTGAAGCAGGCTTTGTTTCCAGCTGTAGCCCAGGGCTGCTTTGAGCTAGCATCCGTCACTATGCTGAGCATACAATCACACTGGCTTTTTCCAAAATGGCAAATACTAAACCCTTGGAGTTAATAAAGCAATTGCGCTACAAACCTTGTATCACCGCTACTAATAAAACACCCAACACAATCTGGAAAACGAATGAGAAATATCATTTTACTGCTTGCTAACATGTTAACAATATTGGGTCTAAACTATGCTATAATTTTTAAGCTTTGGAGTGACCTAGTACGTCGTACTGACTATAAAATTTCTATACTTCAAATAAAGATAGACCATGGCGACATAGCTCTCGGTTCTGCAAACCTCAGAAAGACTGTGAGGATGCAAAGCTGCCAGATGCCCCGGGGAGCCCCTTTGCTCAAGAGGGAGAGTGAGCAGGCACAACAGTTTGCCCCCACGTCACATGTTGAGGACAGACACAATAACGCACATCTTGAGCAGTGTCGAAACTTTCCTAAATGTTGTTATTTCACCTGTCTTCTTCAGAGTACTTCTTTCAGAGTACTTTAATAAAGAACATTTGTATAGTATAAATACAAAGACACACACAGAATGCCATGGATGAGTGCCCAACAGTGTGCAAATTAGATTTTGCTCTTTTGCCTCATAGCAGAAGGCAGATTAAAAAGGCTTCTCAAAGGGCAGCCACAAGAGATCAGCTCAGTGTTTTCCTCTCAAGAAAGACTTAGCTATGTGGTTTCATATAACTCTCAAGAAAAGACAGCAAACTTTGAAAAGAAATATTGCAGGAATTTGGCAACACAAAATTAAGAGTTTCATAATCAATTTTGAAGCCTGAATTAAGTATAACGCTATGTCGTCATTTTCTGTAATCATACCTGTGTGTTAACCTGTGTGGAGGCAGACCGCAATGTATGCCTTTGATTTGTAAGATGGAAAAGGCAAACAGATGGAGAGGCTACAATTCAGACTAGCACCGAGCTGAGCCCCAGAAAATACTGGGAGGCTTCTTGCCTTCCCACAGCAGTTGGAGGAATTTGGCTCAGATTTAGGCGTCCAATTTAGGCTTTTCAATAGAAAGGGAAAATTGAAAATGGGAGCTGGGAAGTCACTGGGAATGCAGGGAAGAGGGAAAGCCCAAGGAAAGCTGCAAGTTAATGAAGGTTAAGGATGCAATACATAACCACACATACATAGGCTTTAAAAAGCATACCACAAATGCTTTATTTTAGGCCACAGCGAGTGGCCTAAATAAATAACCCTGAATCATGGAGCTGCAGCTGGCTCCTAAGTATGCCTGGCACTCTGGGCAGCACTGAGGATGCGGCTCCTTGTATTCTGCTGACATCTCATGCCTGGCACGACAGCAAAGCCGCCAAACTGAGCAAAACCAGGAATGTGAATCAGACATCACGTCATTATCATCCACACTCCTGGTACCCCAGCCTCAGGTTAGTCTTTACACAGACATTCAGTGTCCGGTAGAGAAGCCCGAGCAAGCCGGCACGCCTGCATGGTGCAGAGCAGAGGGCGGCTGAGGAGCCGGCTGCCCCGCAGTGGCACAGTGTCTGCTGGTGCAGATCTTCCGCTCCTGGATCTGAAACTACTTGAAGCACAGTGGTGTTTCTGCATCATGCCGGACTGCAGTGTAAACATAATCTGGGTGAACTGCTGTAAACACAGGCTAATGGATTCTAATTCTGATTGTCATCCGATTGTTCTAATGGAAGTTTTCCTGACTTACAACAGTATTGTTGAGACTAGAGTCATACTCCAGAAGTACATAAGAATGCCTGTAAAATTTTAATCAGCCTGAAACAATAGAAGATTGCATTTAAGTTTCCAAGTGATTTGTGTTTTACAGTTACACCACTTGTTTCTTCATCTTATATAGTATTGTGCAACACTCAGAAACAGACAATCAGAAACAATATTTGCAAGGGATTATTTAATGAAGAATGTCTTGGATCACTCTATAAGCTATAAACAATTTGCATGAGCTCTGTACTGAAGCAATCCCAGGATAAAGCATTGTTCAACTGTCATATAATCCCTCCTGAGATTTTGTAAAATTAAGAGAGAGGAGGAAAATATACATAGTCTCAGGTATGGGAAAGAGACAGAGAAACCCAGTGTGGGAGGGCTCTCCATGGAAAGCTGCAAATGGAAGAGGTAAGGAAAGAAAATGGGACAAGGTCAAGTCTTTGAGAAATTCCAGTTGTTGCTCATGAGGATTTATGAGGACCTTGCCAGTGTTCAAAAGAGAAGCCATAATTAGAAAAAAAAACCTGGGAATTGAGTCTGCAAATCCTTATTTAGGTAAGCAATTCTTACCACTTGTAAAAAATCTCTTAGGGGTTAAGGATTTTTCTTGGAAAAGGAAGGACTGTGTCAGAGAGAGAAATTTCCTCTCAAAGGGCAAATGATGACTCTCCAGGTTGTGCAATTCCTCTTCCTTTATCAAACTTTTACCTCCACAACAAGGACTCTCATCCACATACATAAAGCACCTTCATTCAGAGTCGTAGATAGACCGATGTCCCCACAGACTCTGCCAGCCCCCTGCGTCTGGAAATCCATCAGGATTTTTAACAGATTAGGCCTGAATTCCTTTCCCTTAATCCCAAACCCACCCACTTCTGCCCCTTCAACTTCTTTTCCATATCTTACATCAAGTAGGGTTTTCAGGCCTCAGAAATAATTAATTCATTTTAGGTGGCGTATGTTTCCAGCGATTCAGTCTTCAATGCCTAACAAAACTAACTTTGACTCAGGAATTTGGAACTGGCTTCAGTAGGACCTGCATCTGAATTAAGTCCCAGAAACAGGGAAAAAAACCGCCATGCTTTCTCTAAGAGCAATTCTGAATGTCTATGCTTCTAGAAACAAAGGAAGCAAGAAGACTAAACAAGGAGGAAGGCAGGAGAGCAATTTGTGGAATATAACAGAGGCCAAGGGCTTGATCATCCATTGCCTCCATTTTGCACCGCGCTAACTCATTGCTATGATAAAATGCTTCACCCAAGCCATGCTTGATTCTAAGGGAGTAATCAAGGTCAAATAGAATCAGAGCCTAGAAAATTGGGTGAATGTTCATTGCATACAATCAAAATAATACTCAGGCTGTAACAGATGCAATAGTAAGCCAAGACTGTAAAAATCCTGGTTGTACAGGGAGTACATAGTACAGTGAGACCAGCTGTTACTACCACAACGGAACAAAACATCTAAAATAGACTTTTCTTTCTCTCCCATCTAACAGCAACAGAACTTCTGAAGACCAAAGAGAAGGGGTGGGGGGGTGTGTGTAAGATTTCCTACAGCATAAAAAAAAGGCACCAGAACTTGTAATTCCTGGGCTCATGCCTTTAACTGAATCTGCAGCTCAGGACAGCAGAAATGTGTCCCTTCCTCTGTACTGCCTGCTAGCAGCCAGGACGCAATCCCACTTGCAGTACGATGTTGAGAAAAAATGTCAGGAGGATGCAAAGCGTACAGTGCACTGGGCCCAGGATGAGACACAGCGAGGTGGGTGCAGGGCCACTTGCAGCAGAGTTAAGAAGTGGCACAGCAAGTCACCTCCAGCAACCCCATGCTGAGGTGTTTGTCCTCCAACTGCAACCGGAGTTTGGCCACCTTGAGGACACTGTTTCTATATAAATTCAGATTTACATGGGAACTGGGATGGAAACTGTTCTGCTTGAACCAAAGTAAATGGCAATCTCTCTCTCACTTTGACTGCAATACAACCAGTTTAAATGCTACATTGGAAAAAGGATTTAGGGTCTTACTAACAAGAGCTGTAATGCCCAGGTTTTAGGCAACCAATTACCACAGTCACCAGGAAAAAGGCAAATTTACCTGCTGGCAATGGCAAACGCCCAGCACAATAATCCAGAGCTCGGGTAACTTTTCCAAACGAGCCCTTACCACCAAGACCCAGTGCCCAGAACACTCTTAGCAGGGAGAAGCCTCTTTGACATGTGACCAATGAAGGAGGGAAGGGTGGCCGTCAGGGTGGGACAGGCCACTTCACCACAGCAGAGTGGTTACGGCATGGGAAATTTGTTTTCAGCCTTCTGGTGGTGGCAGAGAGTTCAAACCGCCTAGTCTCTCTCCCAGCTTATCCTAACCTTAATGCCACAGGGATTTTTTTTGCTCCTCTTTGAAGCTGGGCCATATGCTGAGCTGGCCTGCAGGATCCTTCCAGTTCACCCCAGGGATGGGGCTGGGAAGAGAGCAGCTCATTTTTTTGGCACTGCTCAGAAAAAGTGTTTTTGACACCTCTGTCACTTGGCAATGGCAGGAAGAGGCGCAGTGCGCTCTGAGGCATGCAGAGAGATAGGGCAGATGCTAGCCGGAGCAAGAGGTAGTACCGCTGGCTGGAGGAGCCCGGGACAGAGGCAACAGCCACAATTACACTTCTTACACAATTACACAAAGGCAGAAGCAGCAGGCAGGCCAGGCCTGGGCTCACGCCCTGAGCTGGGCTGACTCCCAGCATCTCATTTTATCTAATCCCTAAATGCTACCCAAACACCTTCTCTTCTTCTCATGACGTGACTGCGGAGGATCTGAAATAAACGTTGTATTTTTAAATTTTGCTTGGTACAGCAAAAACGACGACAACAAAGCAAGAGCGCTCTGATTTCCAGGGGAACGCTTTCCTTGATGCCGGGGGG
>JMFS01114330.1:0-32563 GCA_000699545.1 Podiceps cristatus
CACCCCCCCCCAAAAAAAAAAAACCCCAAACATTGCAAATGTTTATATTTTTCCAGCTGGTGGTGGTGGTTCTTTTTAGAGGATATCCTCATCACGGTGCTGGGCCCTGTCCTTGTGTTGTGCCCAGGTTAAAACCAACCAGCCTCCAGCTACCTTGTATTTTTCTTGGCTGATCATGAAGCTACTATTCATCTCATTCTTTTTCTCAGGTATCATTGCTGTTTGGGGTTTCTACTAAATTCATCACCATATTGATATGTAATAGTTGAGAAAATTAGGTTCCCACAAAGAGTGAAATTTGCTTTTATTGAGGAGCCATATTAGCTCTATGCATTAAGTCCCACTACAGCTACATTTTGAGGACTTCAGATGGATTTAAGACAAGGGATGTTTCTTGCGCTTCTTTATGTAGGCTTGAATTTAATCTTAGGTGGCTACTTAATCCTCTTTTTATCCTTATTTTCAGAACTCAGAGTTCCTAAACTAGAAGCTCTGTAGACAGAGCAGATGGTGCTGGCTTTTCCTTCAAGGACAAAAAAAAAAAAAAAAAAAAAAAATCGCAGTCAAATCTGGACTCCTTAAATTACATGAAATGTGTGGGGCCTCTCTGTGCAACGGCACACCTGAACTGCTCACTGACTAGCTGTCGGAAATGCAGTCGGTTTTGAATTCTGATGATAATGAAGACTTACAGTGCTAACTCTTGCAGCTCACCAAAAAAAAAAAAAAACTTCAGAGCATATTAGAGAAAAAAATGATTTCATCTTGAGTACAAAGCAGAGGAAGACAAGTGCAAAAAAAGATTTCAGAGAGGGATGGAAAAACTCCCTTCATTTGCAGACCAGTTGAAACTGTTGCACAAAAACTGTGGTAGTCTAAAAACAAAAGGAAACTTGCACAAAAAGTGAATTAAACAAATATAACTGGGGATTCCCCTTGGATATATAAATAGGTGCCTATGACAGTGTACTGAGATGAATACAAGAATCAAATGACATAAGAATGATGATTTTTCTCTGCTTCCCTCATTGCTGCAGTGAAGCTCTGTGACAGTTGTCTTTTTGGTTTCCAGAATACGAAGACCAAGACTTTTTTCAGTAGATGTTTTCTCAAGTTTTACAGTTTTGGCACATCATTTTTATTGAGGTTCAGTAATTACTCTTTTTTTACATTCCATCAAACCTGAAAATATTTACCTAAACAAAAGTCTTGAAAAAAATAATCTCATGGTTCTTTTAATATGAGAACAAATGTGACTTTCATTTTATAGATAAGCCCAAGCAGCAACATTCAACTTTGAAAACTCCGTTTGGAGGGAAAAAGAAAGTTTCTCAGCCTAAAGAGTTCAGAGACTCATTAAGAGTCCCAGACTTCCAACGCAACTTGGTATCTAATTGTCAGAGACTTTCATAGCCAGAGCACGTGTTAAAACAACAAAAAAAGCAATCCAAAATACAAACTTCTTATATGAGACAGTGTCCAGCAAGGCACAGACACTGCGCAGTGCAAATTCTGTCGAGTTTCTCATAGAAAGAGCATTGCCAAGACTGGATATTTGGAACATTTTTTGCAAACAACAGCCCCAGTATTTGCCAGAAGTAAACTTTAAGTATTGTTCCTCAGAGAGATCTTAAAGTGTTGACCAAAAAAAGAGAAAGTTGTATGAACATCTCAAATCCATCGTACCCATCATATTAGCCTTACATTATTTTTTTTTCCCTAAAATACTCTTGCTTGCTTGATAATTATTAGAGCACTGATTTCATGAATGGATTGTGTTAAAAGCCAGATGGCCTTCATATATTTAGCCCCGACACTGCTATATGAAGTAAGGATTACAAAATTGGTTCTATAATTTTCCATTATGCAGCATTCTTGTTGGCAGATATTTAGTAGAATGCATATCTTAATAGATAACTCTGAATTAATATGTTTTTAGGCAGTTTTAAACCCCTGATGATTCAACTGTGCACACTTGCCTCATTGATTTGTCCTTATTATGCCCCAGTGAAATGCATGTATCTTTGGGGAAAAAATACAGAGCTGTACTTCTATGTAAAGAGAAGAAAAAATACTGATTTCAAAATCTCAAAACACAATAATTTTTTTGTTTGAAAAGTAAAATAATATAAATAAGGAGGTTATTCAATAAAAGGGATAAGACCATGTAAAAACTTTCACAATTACCCAGCTGCATAAATTACTGACAAGTTAAATGAAGCAGATCTCTCAGAATAGATTTTTATGACAAATCAGGTATAAACACAGTCTCCCATTATCTGCCTCGATTTGAAACATTTCATGTGGGTTTTGAGATTTGCAAAAGTAGAGCAGAAACTGTGGGAATAGCCTGGAATTTAAATAAAAGTGAAATCCAAGCCCAGCTTCTGGATATTTTTATAATACCTGAAAAGGGCTATTTGAGCAGTTTCCAGTTCTTTGTTGTTGAATCACAAAACACTAATAGCATTGAAACAAAGCTTTAAAAGATTAATCCAGATTTTAAACAAAAATCTATACAGACTTTTAACTAACAGTGAATTAAAAGAAATTTGAAAATATTTATCCAATTTTCCAGACAAAGTTCAAAAACTTATTTGCAAATAGGAAAATACCATGGTATTTCTCATGAATAATTATGCTTCAAATGAGATAACTAACATTTTTGCTATTAGTGTCAGGGAGTTCAGGATACTACACTCCAGCACTGGATAAATTAATCAATTAAGCTGAATGTTCCAACAAACACGGAAAAAATATATAGAATGTACTTCAGTATGTTTCAGCCCGTTCCGGTAACTATTTTACAATATTGGATCTATGGTGTTACCAAAGGTGACAAAGGTTTCGTTGCAACAATTGGGGAGGAGAGGGGGAAGAAGAGGAGGTAATTGTTTTTGTAAATGTGTTCCTGTACGTACTTGCTCATGGCGTGTAAAGCTTTTAAGTGGTGCGAAGCCCTCGGTACGTTGGTGCTGTTTGGTATATTTGGAAGGAAGAACAGCTGCTTTCATGAGGTAAGAGCAAGCGCTTCCTTCTTTTTCCTTGACTCTTGTTGAAATCATAGGAAAAGGGGAAGCACTTTTTGAAATATTTGTAGTCTTGGAATAAAAGTTCATCGTTTTCCCTCCGGTTAGGATAGCCTATGGAATGACATCATCAGTGTCTGAGACAAATTCAGATGAGGTGAGGAACAAATTCAGAAAAAAAGAAAAAATCCTGCTCTAAACCTTGCAAATAATTAGTGGGTGGAACGAGAAGCATGCAGCACAATTCAAATTAATGCTTAGAAGGCTGAATAAGAGCATTGAGCACAATAAATTGAAACTCTTAATTTAGAGGTTAAGAATGACAAAATCTTTCAGTCCAGAATTCCTATCATAGCCTTTCACCTGAAGGATTTTTGTAAAAATAAATCTTGATGTGCTATTTTACCTATGCCACCTAATCATCAAATTGGTTTAACATTGCAATATTAAAATTTGTTTCCTATATTATCAACCATTCAGTATGATCTATATTACATCCTAATTCTTAATTATTCCTTTAATAAACTCTGACTCTGGGTCAAGAGTTTTCTAGGTGAGCACTGATTCTTTTTGTCATCTGATATCAGTCTAAATCTCTGTATATGCCAAACGTCACAGGGCTGCTGAGGGCTTTCAATCCATAACTCCTGAGTCTCGCAAAATTTCCCCTAAATTAATTTTTTGCTGGGAACCAATAGACCCTAGAGGGAAACCAGATGAAGGGAAAGTGGGTGCAAGAATAAGTGTGTGACAGGTAATGGAGGGATAAGTCTATTGTCAGTTTACATTCTCTCTACAGAAGCGTCTGCATCAATTAGAAAATTATTAGACAACTGTAAGATTTAAATGGTTTAAATGACTGAGTTTACAGAATTTTTTTCAGAATAACATCTATACTCGACTTGAAATAATCACTGGAGAAGACTGCCACAGACTTTGTATCCCTACATCTTCACCCTCTGGTAAGGACCACGTCTGATTCTTGCGAATTCAGCATCTGCCAAACCACGCAAGAAATTCCCAAGCCATAAATAATCCCACTCAGATTTTTGACATGCGTACAGTTTCTTACAGTTGTGCGGTACCCGTAGCAAGGGGGCTGTGGTTTTGATTAAGGCTGCTGATGCTGCTGTAATACAAAGCTGAAAAAGAACAGCGTGCTTTTTTGTGCATGTATTCGCAAGTGACAGAATATCATGTAGAATTTTCCAAGACACTAGATGTCTATGAATATCTCACAAATTTATGATATTAATTCAGTTTCCTGAAACTTTGTACCACACCTTTTCTCATCCAGCTCTGGTTTTGGGGGTGTTGGGGTTGGAAGTGTTTTTTGGTTTGGTAGTGTAAAATTTTGCCTGGGAACTTTAATTTTAAACTAAAATTATTTCTAAATTATTTGTTATTGAAAAAGTAAGTCTACAATTAAATATTTCATTCTAACCATACTAAAACCCCCACCCTTCAGTTCTTTATCAAATTTATATTTACTTTGCAGCTACCTCTGTTTAGAGTTGGAGCTGTTGGGCTGTTCACCAACAGTCAGCTGATTCCTCAGCATCAGTTTAACCCGTAGGTGTTTCGGAGCATCAGCCGAGTTTCCACTTTCAGCACTTCCCTTGCTTGCATCAGGGGAACCTCCCCCTCAAAGGACAGAGAGAGGCTCCAGGTCCCAAAGGACAAGAGTCCCTTGAGGTCCAGGGAGACCTTGTAGTATCTGCAGAAGGTCTGCTTCCTTCTGAGACTTGTCCTCGTAGGTGTGGAGCTTGTAGCATACATGAAGGAAAGAGGCCTACAACGGCGCTTTTCACAAAATTTCATTGCTAGAAGTGGCAGGAGGAAACAAAGCCACACAAGGCATTAGACCCCAAAGAGATTCTTGACTACCTCTTTCTAATAGCTTCCTGAGTTTGAGTGTCTTCCATACCACTCGGTGCTGATCTGTGCTTGTTTTCACCTTCCCTCTTTGCTAAATTTGAGGACAGCAGATGGGCTATGTTTATTTTAGGGATAACCTCATCTGCTGTTTATATTGGGGGAAGAGAAAAAGTGCTCACTGATGACTTCCTCCTGACACCTCCAGCTGAGGCTGACATTTGTTTTCTAGCTGTTATTGGTTTCTAATTATGCCTGGATATTCAGAGGATCAGCTAATTTGCTCCATAATTTTTGGAGGCAATTTTTAATTCCCTTTCCTCCCTTTCAAACTCTATGCTAATTTCATGGAATTATTAAATATGTAAATACGGTGGGACAAAACCCTTTGGGACTCCCTGGTGACTCAGCTCAGGAGCCTCTGTAGAGCTGCCCTCTGCATCACAAACGCAGAGCACGGAGCACGCAGTAACCCGGCGGCGTGGCCAGGAAACGCAAAGAGCTTTTGCTTCCTTTCTGCTGTCCCGCTCACCGAGGTGAATCAGCACGGGTCCATTCTGACTGCCGGGCAAGGGCAGCGCAGGATGGAGCCTTGAGCAGAAGGTAGATGGTGCAAATTGGAGTCTGTGGAGAAATGGAGACTCTTTTTAGCTGATGAGATCGCCTGAAACACCGTTATCAGTCTGGAAGGAACGGGGGTACAGTGCTCCAATTTGTGTTTCCTTTTCTTTTACATTCTCTTCTAAGAGTCAAAATCTTATCATTACAGTTCAAAATGTATCAGTGTATCAGCAATGATTTCAAAGGAACAGAGGAAAAGAATTAAGTGATTTTGCACTGCTTACTGAAAACACTTCCAACGTTGTTTCCAGAATATTTCAAATAAATGCATTCAAAAGTATCCCACAGGGGTATCACTGTATAGAAACATACTAGTTATAGATTTTATCAGTTGTTATTGCATGCACCAGCAAGAATTCAGGAGTATTTCAAGCTGTTTGTAATATTTAATCTTCTATATATTCCCATTTTGTAAAGCTGTTCCATTTTAAGCATCCAGGCAAGTTTGAAATAATTGAGGCTGTTTAACAGGGTGGAGTTAAGACCCATACACATTAACTAAGGCACTATTATCTGCTTTGCGACTTTCTTTATAGCAATGCTAAAATACATAGATATATTTATGTAACTCTGAAATCACTTGATTTACTTTATAGTTTCAGAGCACATGTTGCATTTTCTGTTCTCTCACTAATTTGTTTAAAAGGAGGCTATTATCTTTTATAGTTTACAAGAAAAGGCAGTCTTCTCCTGACCACCCTAATCATAGCAAGACCCTACAGTGAAAAATAAGTCAAAATAGATTGTTCGCTGTTAAGAAAAAAATAAAGTAACTTTTTGACATTCATAGTATTTAAGCCAAATGACTGCAACTGGCACTCTGAATCGATCACCCCAATTATTTTCTCTTTCTCCACCCTTTCCCTAATGATCTGCCTTCATTAGCTAGGCTGGCCTTATATGGGGATTTTCACCCTTTATTCACATTTGGTATATCATTTTATCCAGAGGCAACTGTCCTTCTGCCTGGCCTGCTTGGCAAGTACCTTCCACACTGCTAAAGTAACTGCTGAGTTCACATTACATGAATATTTGGGTTTTTCTGATTTTGCCTCTTGTCATTGCTGCATAGAGCTTCAAAAGTGCCAGAAACTTCTACAGAGGGATACTTCAACAGTCCCAAACCAAAAATAATCAATTAAAATGAGACTGAGTTGTCCATGAGTGGAAACACCAGGCTGATAACAGAAATGTCACAGGTTTGACAAAGAAAATTTGGACAATTGAGTAACGAAACTGGAAGGGAATCTTCCCACTTAGGTTATGCCTGTGAGAAGCTACCTATACTCTCACAAAAACATTACCTAAACCTTACATATCTATGGCTATAGAATCATAGAAGAGTTTGAGTTAGGACCAACCCACAGGGACATCAACAATATCAGGTTGCTCAGAGCCCCATCATTTGAACCTTGAACGTTTCCAGGGATGGGGCATTTACCACCTCTCTGGGCAACCTGTTCCCATGTTTCACCACCCTCATTGTAAAAGAATTTCTTCCTTGTATTCAGTCTAAATCTACCCTCTTAATTTAAAACATTACCCCTTGCCCTATCACAGCAGGCCCTACTAAATTGTTTGTCCCCATCTTTCTTGTAAGACCTACTGAAGTACTGAAAGGCCGCCCTAAGGTCTCCCTGGATCCTTCTCTTCTCCAGGCAGAGCCAACCCAACTCTCTCAGCCTGTCCTCACAGGAGAGGTGCATATTAAGGGAAGTCACTGGCAGGTACGCATTACACAACCTTTTCTGACCCACAGATAACAGAAAACTCTTAAGACTTACTGGCTCAAATGGTAGAAATTCATTATTGTAGAGCTGCAGTGGCTAGCAGCCCTTTGAAACCCCAGTAGCACCAGGCGGTCCGTACAAAGACAGTGGCTACAGGATGTTCCAGGACTTTACAGTCTACACAGAAAAAGTAGAAGGGTCACTGAAGTCTGACAGCTTTCCTGAGACTCATAGGAAATAGTTATATAGTTTTTTGTAATACAGGGGGGTTTTTTTGTGGCAGTGTTGCAATAATTTTGTTTCTCCACTGTCCTAAACTCTGTCATTGGTGTTCAGCTTTTAATGTATAAATTATGCTTGATTTTAGCAAATTGCTGTGAGAATGCCTGAATTCCACTTACAGCAACCCTTCCAGAGATGACAATTATTTGTAAAGCAAGAAGGTTATGATAGCAATATAGTACATCACTGCTTCCACCTCCCCATCTCCCCTCAGAAAAATAAATTCTAGAATTTTCTCATTCCCTTTTACCAAATAATGAAGACAGAGAGGGTGGGGTAGCTTGCCCCAGGTCAAGGCCTGAGATGTGAAATGATCTGAAGTATTAGAAATTTAGGCAAAACTGAATATGTTTTAGAGAGAGTTTGCTGGATTATAACTGTAGTTTATAAATAGACCCCACAACATACACCCAAAACCAAACACCAGTTTAATTGTGAGTAGCTCTCTTATTGGCTCAGTAAGAAAAAGGGTTCAGGGTCTCTTCAGATTTTTGGACCTGACATTTTAAAGTATATACCTAGATCCCATCAAGAAGAGCAAAGAAGGATTCTCACTCTGAGCGACAGCTTGAAAGAGTTTCAGCATCATAAGAACAAGAGATACTAGAGTACTCAGAAATCAGATTTTATTTCTTCAAGTCAAAAAATTTCCTCTCTGGCAATGCTGGAATGCACATAATGGAGGTCAGACAGCAGGTGTGATTAAAGTAATAGTATAATTAAAAAGAGCTAGATGTGGGCATAAAAAGTGATGTTTCTTTTTTAGACTAGTTTGACTCACTAGTGAACAGCTTGCTGCAGATCTTCTGCTGCTTTCATGATTGGAGTCATTTTAGTTTTCTTTAGCTGTCTTTTTTAAAGGGGATTTTCATCATGAAAGAGAATTTTATTGTCGCAGACAACACGGGATATACTCAGCAGGTAACAGAACTCTGTCCTGTGTCTCTGTGACACATGGAGAATGAGTGTCAATCTTTGAAACCAGAGGAGTGAATCTAGACCTGGCTGTTTTCAGAAACTACTCCCACTTATCTTTAAGCACTGTAGGAATAATACCCGACCTATTGTGCAGTATTTCAATAGTAGAAATACAGACAGAAAAAATGGTTAAGCCTCTGGATTAAGTTTGTTGAAAAATATTTTCAAATGATACATTTTTTAAAAAATATTAAATGAACCATTGATAATGAACTGATAATTAAATATTTAAAAGTTATATAGACTATGTCATATGACTTCTACCATAATGAGATATCACCATAATCTGATTTCTAAGGG
Source organism: Podiceps cristatus (assembly GCA_000699545.1). Lineage (NCBI taxonomy): Eukaryota > Metazoa > Chordata > Aves > Podicipediformes > Podicipedidae > Podiceps > Podiceps cristatus. The sequence goes on from JMFS01114330.1 coordinate 8,816, forward strand.
TGTGAATAAGCATAAACCTTCTCCTGAGATCAAACAGCAAGTTTTTACAAGAAATTTAGAATATTATTTCCTTTTTCTTGATACAACTTTTTTGCAAGTATACTGATACAATTTAGGATGCGATTTTGCCATATTACATTCTTTTATGCCTAGCAGAGCAGCTACATGTTTGTGCCTAGATGGTTTATTTTGCTCAAGCAGGGGCAGTAGCTATTTCTACATGGGGACTTTTTGTTAGGTACATTAGATGGATCTCTTTTGAGGTTTTGGGCTTTTCTTTGCCTGAGAAACTTGGCATGAATCTTACGGTTTAAGGCTAGTTATCTCTGCCTACCACCTCCTTGTCTTAAAGTTGATTCCTGTAGACGTCATGCTTCTTGCCCAGAAGGCTCCACATCTACTCCTAAGCTGGCACACTGCTAATCTCTGTATTTGGTGCATTTATAGGTAGGTCTAATGGCAATCAGTAACTGATGTATTCCTCATTGTGAGTCTGTGACCACTGGGAAATACAATAGCTAAAATACCAGCTTTGAATTGGCATTATTTGTCTCTACCAGGGGAGTGAAGTGTTTAAATGAAAATTATTTTAAAACTAAGAACATCTGAATTACTGTATCTGCCAAACCCTTCCTTTCTGCAATGGCTGCCTAAGCAGGGCCAGCTTTTTCAAATACCCCAATACGCAGTAGCTCCTCAACTGTTACTTCATTTAGAGAGATTAAAAATAGTGGGCATAGACTGACATATTTCTGCAGTGCCCTATGTTGAATGATGCATTTTTCTTTTTCATTATTGTTACAGTTCTTGACTGAGAAACTACACAAGATGTTCATAGAGAAAACATTCACATAGTTAAGTCGCTGTACACCACCATAAACTGCCTGTTTTATCGACAAAGAGACTGCATTCTCTCACATTCATCTTAACTGAAAGAAAAAACATCAACGTATATGAAAAACATTCCTGCCTACACTATGACATTATGGAAGATTCAAGTTGCAAATAACCACATAAAATGTATAACAGCCACAATGTCTCCAGCAGGCTTCATTAAAGATCAGAATTGTGGTTGAGGTTAAAGACTGTTTAGAAAGAAACAGAGATTATATTGCTTCCTATACCAAATTGTAAAGATATTTTACAAAGTTAAAAACCTTTACTAGAAATCGAAGAATCTTTTGTCATTTCAAGTCAGGAAAGAAAATGACAGAAGCAAATAGAGCAATTGGAGGAGTGTGAGAGAACTAATGCAGCACAAAATCAAAGAAAAAAATGGGGGAAGGACACCAGTAACATTGCAGATAGATGTGGTATCTAAAGTGAACTCAATATTCTCTTTCCTGTTGTTCCAATTTCCCTTCCACTCCCCTGGACGAAAGTAGTTCTGTTCAGAAAGTCAGCTTGTTGAGATAATGAGGTTAACTTTCAAAGAAATGTCATTAAAATGGTATCCACCGTTTTATACTGACAGAAAACAAACACTAAATAGAAATACCTCACGTTGTTTAAGTGGCTTTGAATTTTACTGCTTAATGCTGTTAAGTATTTATGTAAATAGGGTATTATTACAAGTAATATAAATCATAGCATATGTAGAATAAGGAAAGCATATATTTTAGTTACATTGCATTTTCTAATGTCATATTTAGTGTGCAAAATACATCCTAATATTTACATCCAGCAAGATGCAGAAACTGGAAGCAGTGTTCAAGCATAAATTCTATTTGCCTTAGTTCCAGAACTCATCTCCAACAGTCAACCCGAGGAGACGGTGTCTCCCCATCGTTTTAGAGCGCAAGTTCAAAAAATGTAAACCCCCGCAAGCTCCCTTTCCTGTTCAGGGGAAACCACGTTCCTGAGTTCGCACCACTAACGGGGCTTTAGAGAGCATTTCAGGGCTGCAGTGATATTCTTTCCCAGCTTCAGGAAAGCTCATTGCCAAGCAACTCGCTGCCAAAGCAAAAAGCAGACAGGGAAGCTGGTATTTTTTTGCTTCATTGTTTGTTCCCAGCAAACTCATTGCAGAATCTGAGCATCGCTGTAAACTTCCGCAATCACGGCGCTGGATGGGAACACGCTGTTTATAACACAGTACAGAAGATCGGAAAGACCTGGAAATTTACAGCAGGACTGAGGAACAAACAGAATTACCTCCCATTGAAAAGAATTACAGAGGAGGGGAAAAAAAAGGCAACACACCAGCAATGACAAACTTGGAAGCTTGTTTCAGAGCTGATGAGCAAGTAGTACATAATCCTCCCATACAGAGGCCCACAGAACCTTGCCAGTCTTTCGGGATGGCAAACAGATGGTGGGAAGAATGCAGTGACAGCTTGAGGAGGCCGTGCAGCTATCTATAGATGGAGTTCTGGTGTTAACACTAACCCAGAGGTTGTTAGGAAGACAAGAAGCAGTGATCTCTCTTGCAAACTCTGAAAAACAGCATTAGAAAAGCAAAATGCACACATATGTATATGAGATGAAAGAGCGGTGTTACTTCTTATCTACCAAGGGCAGATTTAATTATATTCCGCAGAGGATACTAGGGGAAAGGTGATAGAAAAAGGCCCTGATTTTGCCTGGGAACTTTATTATTTGCTCTTATTTAAGCTGTTGTAAATGGGACCAAAGGAAATTGAGTAATTACTTTTGCCTTATCTAGTGTATTTCTCCATTACTAATATTTGGCAGATGGTACTGTAAACTCAAAGATAGAAAAGAAAACATAATACTGTAGTAAACACTACAGTAAATACAATAAGCTACCATTTCCAGGATCAATAACCATTCTTCCAAAATAAAAGAATTTAGATTCCTTTATTGATAAAACCTTCTTTCAAAAAGTTTCCCCATTTCCATTCCTTCTGTTTCCTTTCTATTCCTTTCTCACCTCTCAAAAGGTCACTGCATATCTTTATGCACAGAGGTGAATTGCCACAAATTTAGGGCTCAGGGCCTTTCCCCTTCTCCCCCCCAACAACCAGGATCCTAGCAACTCAGTTGCTCAGGACTAGGGTTTTGCCAAACCCAGAAAAAGCAGGGGTTACTGTTTAAATGTGATCCCTTGATATTTATAGAGAAAAGGATCTCCAAACCTGAGTTAATGATTAAGAGGAGAAAGCCTGCATATTAACAGGGTATAAGCTTAGTCATAAGTTGACTATGTGTTATCTTAGCAAAAGAGCAGTCTGGAGCCTGTCCAGGTACTGGATCGGAAACGTGGTGCTCAAGTGATAGACGAAGACCAGACAAATGACAGCCCTTTAAAATTAACCTTGTCAAGAGACTAAACATCCTTAGTTTTGCTGGGTGGCACAAGAGCTGTACTACCACGGCACGATCTTCCCCACAGATGATGGTGGTGTCTCCTGAACTACTGCTTGGAGAGAGAGAAATTTGCCACAAACCCATTCAGCACTTCTCCAGAAGTCACATGCAAAGGCAACCAGGCCTTCCCTGTTTCCATGGGCAAATGTGGCCTGAACATGTTGCTTATTTTCAGAATACAGATGAGGCCAGAAAGAGTTCAGAATATATGTATCATCCTCTGCAAGAACATGGAAGAGGAAAAAAGGCGAGATGGGAAAGAAACAGCATTTATTAATTGTTATCAAGTCCTGAATATAAGAGGGCATTGCCTTTCTCAGTATATAAACTCGATAAACACAAAAGATGAAACAAATACCCTTTTCTAGGCAAGCAGGTAGGAGCTGACAGAAGGGCGTAACTTAGAAATATTATTACAGTCATGAAGATGTGATCAGAAAAAAGCAATTTAGACCCTTTTCACTGGGGCTGTAAGCTAAATGCTTAATGCAGCTTTCAGTGCTCAGCTGAAGCTGCCACAAAAGGTGATGAGAAACCTGCACCAAAAACTCTGCACAACACTGTTTATCATCATACAGAGCTATAATATACATCTTGCAACAGAAGTGGAATCAGAGCAAATGGAGTTACAAACAGCTTGGTGCCCGCTCGACTCTGGGCTATTACGCTCGCCGGCATAAACACAGAGGAAGACGGCACGGAAATATCAACCTAAAATGATAGGAAACCACCCAAAAGGCAGGCCAGCCTACCTGTGGCCTTGATGCCAGTTCTAATACCATTTGTTTCTAATGTTTGGAGATGAATAAAAAGGATGTGATATTGGGTTTGAATTCCTGGATTCAGGTGCTGGAGACACTGCTCCATACACAGCCATACAGCACGCCCTGCCTGTTTCTCTTTAGATAAAACAACCTGCTGAGAGCTGTCACGAGATTCCGTTTGCCCCAGCAAACATTTCCTTCTGTGTACACCTTATTACTTTTCTTGCCCCTTCATTATCTAGAGAAATTACTCCTAGTATGCTTTCATGTCTTTCTACCTTCAACTCAACTTACTGTTGGAGTTAGAACATCAAGTCAGGGAGGTACAAGTAGACTGAGGTTATGTGGTGCCAGATGCTCCTCTGTCTGCGTGCCAAATTCATGGATACAGCCTTATTTTCCTTGGTATGAAATAAGTATTTTAACATCTAGCCTCTGAATTTAAACTCACAGCAACAAGTTGTCCTGCACACAGCCTTGGACGTTACTGTTCCCAAATACCACACCGATGGGCTGAGAAAGCACAACCACCTTGGATTGACAGATAAGATGATCAAACACGCAGACATTCAGGAGGACATAACAGGATAATTAATCACCTGGAAAGACTCATAGTAACAATATAATTTCCTACGACAAAAATTTTGATAAAAACCACAAGGTTTGGCTAATATAGCCACACCATGCAGTGAAGCAAAGCAAGGGATTTATTCTACCAAAGCTCTTCAAATACAGAGCCTACACTGCAAACCGTGTGCCATGTTTGGAGATCTGCTACTTCCAGAACTTGGCTTACAGATGTAATTTCTGAAGTTACTTCTCTCTTATTGTAAACCATCTTTGCCACCTGGTTACCTTAGTTAGCCACACACTGAGGATGTGAAAAATGGCAGAGCAGAATAGACCGCGAAGGATTCAGGCTGTCAATATTGTCTACCTGCAGGTGCTAGTACCAGGTTGGGTTTGCCCCAGGGCCTCTGGCCCATCACGCAAAGCATAACCTCCAGCAACGCTACCAACATGTGTTCAGAGGCCACATCAAAAACAACATGAAGCCAGTTTGGATGAATCAGGGGCTCCTGTTTCTTATATATTATAGAGGTGACCATAAGATCTATTTGAGCCTGTTACTACTTAAATGAAAACTCATCACAGCAATAGAAGGTTCTTTGTCAGAAGGGATAAGAAAATCTCATTCCTCCTGAAGACTGGCTTATCTCTGGGACAGAAAAAACATTTTAAACATAGCGCATTTAAGGCAGCAGATTTACAGTGTTCATGGGCTCCTTATTAGATTTACTCTAGTTCAATTCTTGTTTTAGTTGCAAGAAGGTGAAAGAAAACTTTGTTTGCTTGTTTGAACATACTCTTCCCAACTGTATTAGCTCTTTTTTAACTAACACATAATCAGAAATTAAGTTCTCACTACCAGCTGTAGAAATGCAGCACAGGGAAAACTGCAAAGCTTTAATTTCCCAATGCCCCTATTATGCTGCAGCTGTAACAGCCCTGTGTTTTTGTCAAGATCCACAATTTTCTTGTACTTTCTTTTTCATATATGATTCCAGGATGTTGTCACAGCAGCGCATCCAGGAGGAGAGCTTAGAGGCAAATGTTGCAAGAAACTCACTCATACTGGTGTATTCTAAAATCTTTGCAGAGGAAAAGAAAAATGTATATACATATGTATGTCTATGGGCTTCTCATTATGCTAATATCATGTATTACTTGAATTGCAAAAAACAAAAATTGTGTTGCATTTATACTTAAAATAGTTTCAATAAATATAAAAAAATACAGCTATTTAAAATGACAGCAGTTTTTAAAATCCGCAATTTGTAAAGGTATCTAATTTTCATATCTGTAGGAAAAGCTGTTCCGGCAGTTTTAAAAGCTCACTGTAACAGCAATTGTAAACATCCAGTTGAAAAGCATAAAGTTGTTCATTTGCATTTTTATCTGTGTTGTCTTACAACCATTAATTGTGGAAATGAAACAGAAGTGTGTAGTAAACCCCAGGCTACTAGAAATTAATATACATGGAGAATAGAAATATCTGGAAGTTAGGGATGACCTCCACGTTTCAGAGAAAGATTAATCAAAGCACAAGTTATAGTTTCCAATTTACTGCAAAACAACTGATCCTATTTCATAACTACTATAGAAACAATCTACCAGTTTTAGCAGAACCCTTAGATTATCTGATGGTAACAAATAACTAAAAGCCAATGCTCCGGTTTTTGGGCGCATGAATCACTGCACATGAAAGCTAGCAGTATGTACGTTTGTTTAATTGCAAGGAGTTTTAATCATAGGGTATTGAGTGGCATATATACATTTAAATATCCACCTTCAGCAAAGCCATCATTTGCATTCATTTTCAAGCTATTCAGAACTCAATGGGGCAGATCCAAGCTGATGTAAATTGTCATAGCTGCATGAAAGGCAATGAGGCCAATGCAGATTTACACCAGCTGAGAAGGGGTCCAAGTATTTGGCAATTTAAAGAATCAGCCATACAAGGCTTATTCTGGTGATTTCTCTGGCTTACAGCCCATGAGGGTTAGGTACATTCACAAGGGCTAAGCAAAACTGAGGAGCTGTGTCAGAGCATCTCAAGCAAAAATTTTATTCTTCGTTTTATCCCAAAGCAGTACCCCAGAAAGAATATATTAAGTGTAAACATAATCAGCTTAAACTCTTTGAGACTCATTGAATAAGCAAGTGAATTCTCCCAAGCCATACAAAGCTACAGTCCTCACAGAACATAATTTTAATTTAATGTTATGTTAATAAGTAAGAAATGTCATGGCATTTAAACTGCAGGACTGCATTGTAGCCAACTTGATCAAATTCAAGGCTGCTCCCTATCACCACATGAGGGTCATACATCAGATGGGGCAAGCAGAAGGTAAGGTGGGCCAGAAGCTCTTCACAATTAAAGGCTATACTCCTGTGCCGACACGGGAACTCAGGGCTACAGTTTGACTGTGGGCAGCAGTCAAATTGGAAAAATATCGGTTGGAAAAAATACACAACATGCAGAATACCTCTCTAAATGAATGGGAAGCGGTCTTACATAAACCAATACTGAGCCTTAACTGACGGGCTAGGAGATCTTTCAGCATACCTGACATTTTACCCATCATTTCTAAGTCCAAAACTGCTTTTCAAACTCCCATGTAACACTCCAGCAACTACTAAAATGCAGAATTAGGAGCAGTGATCTGTAAGCAAATTCATTTGAGCATCCTCATCACTTGTTAACTCCACTGAGGACTCATCAACAATTCTCTGGTATTAGTCACGCAATTATTGTTACTATTACACTTTCTGGTGTAGCAGGTGTCCTGCCTTTTAAATTTCAGGACATATTAAAGTTTCCAATGCAGCAAAATTTACACTCATTAAGAAGTGGAGAGAAAAGGGCAAAATCTCTTCACTACTTGAGAAAAGAGGCGGACCAAGGAGACTAAGAAGCTTGTCCAGTAAACCCATTTCCAGCAATTTCTCATGGCCCCTCCAGGTTACATCACAGTCTCACACCTGACCTCAGACAAGACTGAATATGCAAAGGCACAAAGTCAACAAAATAACCAAAACCCAAGTCAGCTCTTCAATTCCCCGAATTTCATTCATATATTTTAAAAATGGAAGACTACACCTCCTTTTTTGCTTCTGATCAGAATTACACAGAGACACATAGATAACCAACTTCCTCATTTCCATCAGTTTCCAGTTAGGCTACTCTCTTACATTCCTCATACAGTTAACTCACTTTTTTTATGAACCCCCATTTCCATCTCCACCCACTGAAAATATTGAATCTCAGCTTCTTGCAGGTAATTCAAAGGTTCTTGCATGTAAAAGTCACTTGCAATGACTTCTTACACTCCAGACTTAAGTTTCAGAATAGTAAAAGGCATTCAACTTTGTTTTGCTTAGAAATAAAAATTCTAATAAAAATAAAACACAGCTACAGTTGCAGTGAAGCTTCATAAGTGTCGAAAATTTTGTTCGCAATTCGTTATCTGCCTAGCTGTGACTCCCATATCCCTTTTCTACATCAGGACTTAAGTTCTCAAGTCACCTTGACGGATCTGAAAGACTTGTCCTCCTCTGCATACGTTACCATATGAGCAAACATCAGGGTATTGTGCCACCCAGCGTGCAAGTCAACCAACCAGTCTTCAAACAAGGGCTAATCATGGCTGGAAACAGAAAACAGATGCTTTTCTTGATATCAAAGACCCACAGCTAGATACTAATTTAATTTCCACGGTATTTCACACAGATGTTGAACAATGTGAGGAAGAGAAGAGCTTTGTGAGAATCTGCAGGCGGGAATCCCCTTTCCCCAGCGGGCGGCTGCCCTCGGAGAGCCACGGGGAGGGAACGGCCAGAGCCCTCCGAGGGCAGCGCGTCCGGCAAGCGCCCCAAAACCCTTCTCAGTCGGAGCAGGTAGAGCCCTGCACATCAGCTCTTCAGTCGCCAACTGCAACACCTGTGTGATACCGCAGAGGAAATGAGGAAAAAGCATATTAATGACACCATATTAACCAATTAATTAATTAGTTCCTGCCTTCTGCAATGGAATACTTGCACTTTCCTTGTCTAAAGAGCAAAATAGTCAAAATAATACTTCTGTCCATCCAGGCTAATCTCACAGTTCACCTTGCTGACAGAGAAAATAGTAAGCATTGATCTGTTTGGAAATCCTTTCAATCAGATACTTGGCTTTATCTATCAGCTTCTTTAGATTTTTTTTCCCCTCTTTTTTATCTCAAAGCATCACTTAAAGGAAATACGCTGTTCAGAGTCTGAGCTGCGTGCATCTCAGCCTGCCTTCCATACAAATATAATCCTTCTTTCCACTCCCATAGATTACTCACAATAAAGAGGAGAAATACAAAAAGGACTGTATAATGATTGCTGATACGCACTGATGAATGGCATGTTCTTTTTATATAATTGTAGCTCAAAGCAGCAACATTAGGACAGTATCTGCCTTCAGAAACAAACTGTCAACTGTAGGATCCCACATTAGCAACATCATTAGCCAATTCACTGTTGGATAAAAACCTTATCTTAAACACTCCTACTTATATTGAACCTCACCCACCCATGTTAGTCATTTAATTTTAATGTTTCATTTCACCCAATGTATTTATCTAACTTTTTTTTTACTTCAGAATTTTAATCTAAGTCCCATTTTCCTTTTCAATGCAAAAGCTGTGTTTAACCTTGCTGTACTTCAGCTCATTGACTCAATACAATGGTTAATGCCATTTTCTACTGAGCTTTAGAAACATGAAAAAATACATTGTTGATGAGGACTGTACTGAATAGCTAACTTTTCATTATACCAGAGAAGTCCCATTATAATAAAGTCCAGAGATTACCTTTGGGCTAATAAGATGGATAAAAAAAGGAATCTAAATCTGGACCCTTGCTCACATTACAAAGATTACATTTACCACGTTTCACCTTAGGCTCTCTGCTCATGTTAACCAAGAATTAAATATCATAATCCCCATGAGAAGACTAAGGCACAAGGAAATTAAATAACATTTATTATTTAGAACATTCAGTAACACCAGTTTCCTGATCAACCAGGTGCTGCTCTACCCCAAGCCCCGATGAAGGGGCTGGAACCGCACACACTCACTTCACAGGACGAGCTGCAAAGTCACAATTCTTTCCCTTCTTCTATCTCCTCCCTTCTTATATCAGCTCTGTGTTCACTTTCATGTCCTCCTTCTGCTACAGCATCAGAATTTCTAACCAAAAATTCTCAGGCAAGGACAGAGGTGAAAATGTGTACTCTTATCAGTCTGCCTCAGCAAATATTTATGGTTAATATGTATTATCTATATGGAATAAGCAAGATATCCCCCAGCCAAGAGCCAAAATCCTATTGTGCTTGACTCAATAAACACACAGCATGATAAAAAGTCCCTTCTCTGAAGATCTAATATTTCCTCCTGGTTTCAGTGGAATTTTCTGCACAAAGCACCGTAGTGAATCTTATGGTGCTTCAGCAATAACTTGTCATCACTGTGCTTTTGACAATTTGGGATAAAAGCTCCTCTTAGGTCTGTAATTTCTATAGCTCCATATAAAAAGAAACTCGAGCTAAAGGAACAATGTTGCCAGCTTCAAAAATAAGCATTGCAAGGCCCTGTGCCTTACATTCTTCTCTTTCAGTAACCTCTAAGATCTAAAAGAGAAGGTAAAGATCCGGGACTAGGAGTTCGGAGCCAATGTGACCTTTTCTTTAAGGCAGACAATAAACAGTAAAGGGTATTGCTAATGCGGTGCACAGGCATTTAGCCACATGTCTCATTAACTTTAATGGGAGTCTCACCTAAATATCCGAACATCACTTCGAAAGCATACCCTAAAGTGTGATGTCTAGGGGAAAAAAATTGCCCAGAGAGAACAAATAAAAAAGAGAAATATGAAAGAGCAAACCAGATACAAAAGTACACGTGCGGGTGGGAATACATAAGGGTTATTTGTGTGTTCTCTGTGAAAAGAGGTACCTAACCCCCCAACCAGACACGAAGGTGCTTCGAAGCGCTCAGTAGAAAGGTAGACCGCAACTAGAAAAGGTACCAAAGGACTGGTTCCATTAGCAGCAGAAGGGATAGCTATAGAAAAACATAAGAGGAATCCATAGGGAATATTAATCTACAAACCCCAGTGTGACAGTTTTATGTTTCACCATAATTTAATATAATAGAGAGATGTAGGCACTAAAGCATTCAGGTTAAAGTATTCATGAATAATAAAATCATATTCATTTTATCTGGTCACATTCTATTCAAAATTATTTTACTACCTTCCAAAGGGTAAATCTGGCAAGGTTTTTGAACATGTTAAGATAATTTAAAAGTAACTGCTTAAGTTGTTTAATGGCTTCTTCCATTTCAACTCTTTGTAAAAGCTATGAATGGAAGAGGGAGGAGAGGGAAAATATAATGTGCACATAGAACAGGAGGGGACAGGTTGTACACAACAGAACTTGAAAAATAAATTTGCTTACAAAGAACTTCACATGTAAACAATGAAATGTTTGGTTCAGAATTAGCTTTGAAACTAAAAATGGCACCATGAACAGGTCTGCTTTCACATATACAGAATCATCATAGCTGGTTTTACTGATAAAAGTGAGCGTTGAGGTCCCTACTGATAGACACTATCATTTAGCATAACAGTCCCAAACTTTTTATCGTTCTTTCCGAGCCTTTTGAGTAAACCAGCAGGCACTGTCCTGTCATCCAAGTACCTTCTCCCCCTCTCCACCGGGGCTGCTGCCCCATGTAACCCAGAAACTCTGCTGCTTCTTCACCCCACTGCCTGGGCTGCTGCCGCCCCGCAGCCCCCTGGTAGAGGTGGGGGCCAGGACGACGCTGCGTCCTGCCCTTCGACACCTCCCGTTCTCATTCCCGAGTTGTTCTCACGAACTAGCACAGGTCTGCAAAAAGTGATTACCCAGGGCCCCGTGTCATGCCTCTGGGCGAAGCGCAGAGGCGCGTTTCATTGTCCCAAGATCACGGGCACGCAGCAGCGGAACAGGCCTAGGAGCCTGGAAGGGCACTCTTGCCGCTTCCACAAGCTGGTGGAGCTGTGGGCAAAGGCACCAAATCGTGCCATGGCCGCACACCTCACAGTTCTTTTAAGCTTTTGAGCTCAGTAAAGCAGAGTATGAATAAGAGCGAGATATTTTTATTTCTAATATTTCATGGGCTTTATTCCTCTGTAAGCTTCAGGCCTGACCCAAAAGAGCTTTTGGGCACATGCTGAAAACACATGAATAACCCAACGATTTCAAGCTGCTTCATTCCTCCCTTTCACCCTGGGATTTGGCACGCTTTTCCTAGCGCCAGGCAAAGGAAACTGCAAATCATTAACTAAATAATCTTTGCCCATGACAAAGACATTAATCAAAATGTCGGTACTCATGTTCCAGAGGGGCATTTAAACCATCATCTATTCATTCTCTCCAGTATAACCCAATGTCACTTCTACTGAACAGCATTCAGATTTCCTTCCAAAATATGACGGTATCTAAACTAATTTTAGCTTTATGTAACAGTTTCCATTAAAAAAAACATGCAGTATTTACAGGATTGAGAAAAAAAAATCAGTTGTGAAATTCAGTATTGTGTCAAGCAAACAAAGAAATATTCCATATTTGAACACATGCAGCCTACCACCTGGACAAATCTTTTTAATAAAAAATAGCCAATCTTTTCTCTTCAACAGTGCAAACCTGATTGTTGAATTCCCATGTGCCCTAGTACCCCCTCCTCCTTATTTCTCAACAATTCAAATACCTCAATTTAAAATCATTCAAGAGCACAATCTTCAACTGTGCACAAAATGTAAATTCAGCAAACAAAAAATCCCCAAACAAAACAACCCACATCCCTTTCAAACCTGTATCACCATGCATTTATTTCTCCTCACAACAAAATGTTTTTGTCATGAGCTAAGCAAAACACAAGACAATAAATCTAGAAATCCTGTTATATTACACAAATTATCCCACAACTGGAAACAAGGCTGTTTTACCTCTCCAGAGAGAGCAAGAAACAAATGCTTAAACATTAAAACTTTCCAGGAAATATTTAGTTTCCCCATTATTTTCTTTTTTATTAGGAAACTAAGGAGAAAAAAATGGAGTTGATGCTTTAATTTAATCTGGCTATAATGTATAATTGCAGTATTGAACATGCCTTTGTCAGAAAAGATAAGCAGTAATTCTGAAGAGATAACACAACACCTTGGAAAAATATAGGAGTGAAAATAGTTTTATGTAGTAAATGATGTAATAATTATAGTTTTCATGCAAGTCCTATTGGCTTTGATGAAACATTTTATCATCTTGAAGTATGCCTGCAGAGAGAAAGTAAAATGACTGACAGCACGTCCTGACAGGGGCTTTGAGCAGCATATGTCAACCAAGTTTATACAGTGAATCAGCCAACACAAAAAGGTTTCCTAAAAAAATGAAAAGTCACAACTCCGCACATCACAGAGGCCACCTCCTCCTCTAAGAAAAGCCTTATCATTAAGCCATAAGTCTGATGTAATTTAACCGACTTCACTGTGTTTCCTGTCACTTGGAATAAGAACCTGGAGGTGTTTGCGAAGACGTGTACATCAGCTTCTCACACAGCAAGTCCTCTGCAATCTTATTACATAGGCGATAACTTCTAATGGCTTTGTGCCTTCATTAATAAGACTAGTGGGGAAAAAGATGGCAGGGTCATGTAAATATAAAGAAGTCATATATTTTTAGTTTAAAAATGGGTGCTATCTTGAGATACATCCAGGCAATTTCTTCTTACCCCTGTTTCTTCAGTCCTAATAAAGACCTTTGCTTACCTAGCTGTCCATTACACAACATTCCCATAGTAGAGGGTGACCAAGGTATTTGTACTGATCTCATTTACAGCTTCTGCTGCTTATTTCTTAGCTGTTGTTTACAGAGGCCTAACAGCAATAACAAAGTACTTCACTATTTATGGGCTGCTGAAAAAAAAAAACAAAACAAAACAACACATTGAGAGGAAAACCTTCCCAGTATCTAGGCTGAAGTTTGACCTCCCAGCTACGTCATACAGCCTCTGAGTAGTTCTTATGTCTGTGCGAGCTCTCAAAATTCAGAAATTAACCTATTTCTCAGAAGAATTCATTAACCTGGACCCTGCTCTACCCTCCCACAGCTGCATTGACTGCTTCCTGGTCCAGAGCTCATTTTTGGATCTGGAATTGGCTTATGAAGCTGTTCATGTTCCCACACGTCATTGTTCATGACCCAAGGCCCCCGACTCCCGCACCGACACCTCTTCCCTGGGCCAGTTGGCTCCCTGCAGCAAACAGGATAAGCACAGCTAGGCAGTCACATGCAGAAAATGAATAATTAGAGGATGCAGCCTGGGATCGCTGTGAAATAAAGTGCAGAACCAGTGGGCAAAAGAACAGAGAAGTTCCCTAACTCTTGCGAAAGTACGCAGAGACAGAAACAACATCTGAGAAGGTCAGACACATTTTTTTTCCCCATACATTACTGTCAGCTCCACTAAAATCACCTGTCATCAGCTTTTTTTCCCTACTAACAGTCGCTGTGGCTCATGCACTCCATCGAGTACACTGGACAGGTCAACAGAACATGCATTGTCTTTATGGTCTAAAGATCCAATTCCATTAGTGATATATATGGGGAAAATCTTTTCAGTAGGGACAACGGTGACAGGACAAGGGGTGATGGTTTTAAACTGAAACAGGGCAGGTTTAGATTGGATATAAGGAGGAAATTCTTTACGATGAGGGTGGTGAAGCACTGGAAGGGGTTGCCCAGAGAGGTGGTGGAGGCCCCATCCCTGGAAACATTCAAGCCCAGGTTGGACGGGGCTGTGAGCGACCTGATCTGGGTAATGGTGTCCCTGCTCACTGCAAGGGGTGGGACTGGATGGGCTCTGGGGGTCCCTTCCAGCCCAAACCAGTCTGTGGTTCTATAAATCTTCTATATCATGCGCTAGAGCCACAGAAGCAGATTGCAGAAGTTCAGCTACCGTCTGCCTCAAGCACCACCTTACCAGTTTATGTCACCCACTAGTTCCAACATACAGATCTACTCAAACCTTGAACACCTACACCACGTAGGACGTTCGGTTTCAGTGCCAGTCTCCACACGAATCCAAACTTCAGCCTAAAAAAGGATCCTTGAAAGGACCAGATGGTAAGTAACATCTTTTCCTACCATTCTGTATTCTTAGTGTTTTAACCTTTGTTACCTGAATTAACGTGATAAAGCACTGATTGCAAACATCGATAGTTAATATCTGCACACAGCACCTTGTTTTAGCATAGAATTCTGTAACTTGGGGTACAAAAAATGCATATAAAATATATAGTTCTGTAACAGCTCCAGTCTCAACCGTGGTTGGTAAATAGTGAATGAAATACAGCAGGAACAGGGAAGATGCAAAAGGAGGAAAACCAGCAATACTGTTAACCTTTGTTATCTCACTGGTGCAGTTTGAATTGCGTATTGTGAACGTACCAGAACAATTGAGGGTGTAGAGGACACGCTAAGGAGGAGGGAAAAGCCAGACAGTAATGGGATCTCTCAGACCGGTAAAAGGTATATGAATCTCTACCCTGAGGACTAAGATGTCTGTTCTTTTTCAGGTATTAGAGTTAAGTGCTATTGTCTAGAGATGGAGAAGGTTGTGGGCTTTTGGGACGTTTGGTGGTGGTGTTGGGTTTTCTTCTGAAGAGCTCATACTGAAAAATACACTTTGGAGGGGAACAAAATCATGAAGTATTTGTCAGGAGGGTCATGTCTGAGTAACAGTCATTTGACAAAAAAATTACACAAGAGTTTTATTCTGAGTTTCTTCATTTAGGATATTCCAGAACTCTTACTGCAGAGTTTAAAAAGGGGTTATAAACTGAAAATAGAACTACACATTTTGATTTTCAGCAAAGAAAATATTTTAAATTAAAAAAGTCTTCACTGTGGGCAGAAAACCAATAAATCATTTCTGCATTCAATTCTAATTTTTCTGTCAACTTCTCTTTGATTATTTACCCAGGAGCATGATGAGGACTAAGCTATAAGCTACCTCATCTGCAGTGTGTAGTAATTCCCTGCTAGAGATGCTCATTATGTCTACAGGCACTAGTTCCATGGAAGAAGTCTGCTAGATATCTATTGCTAGGTTTTAAACCACAACAACAAAAACACAAAAAACCCCAAATCAACCAAAAAACCCCCACCAAGCCAAAAAAAAAGAGTAACCACAGCCATCTAGGCACCACCATAACAGCAACAAGAATAACGAGGTCTGGCAGGGTGAGGGCAGGCTGGCCAGGTGACTGCTGGCAAAGGCCACCGAGCACGGCAGCAGTCACAAATCGAGGGGCTGGGAGCACAAAGCCGCAGTTTGTAGATCGAGCTGAGAGCTTAGGGAATTAGCTGGATGCTCTGTTGGCAGCAAACCTAAAGAGAAGACTTGCATATGTATTTGCTGGGCCAGGCGGTTTTGGATGAGAAACATGGCACAATTCCTCCTCTGACTGCCACTTCAGAGGCAGCCCCGCTCCAGGCTGCCCTCGGAGGCCCTTTGGAAGGCGGGCCAGTGGCCGCCTGCCCGGCGGGCAGAACTTCTTGTTCAGAGCGTGTCCCACTGCTGCTCTGCCAGACGAGCTGGCTGCCTTTGGGCTTCCAGGTGGGACTCAAGCTGCTGTTGACCTCTGAAGCTTTTCATGGTGGGCTTGGTTCTCACCAGAGAGACCGTCTCCTCGCATCCCTCCTCCTGCCCCCCTGCAGCAGCTAATCCCAGCAGAGATTCAGCCAGGAAGTCCCTGAGCGCGCAGGGCTGAAGCGAGGGCAAGGCAAGGACCCTGGTATGAGCACAGCCAGGTGCAGCCATGGTGGGGAACAGAGAAGAGGGGGTAAGAGTCACCTTCCCTCAGGTGCTCCACTCCACTAAACATGGAGCAACCTTGCAACTGCTTTTCCACCTCCCCAGTAAATTCTTTCCCTCCTGGTCTGTCCCATATTTCATTTAAGCTTAGCAACAAACCAGGGGTGAGGGAAAAAATAAGTCGCAACAGCCATGGTAAAGAGAAAACAAGTACTGCTCAGGTTCCTACAGCAAAACACATTGGAGAGGCTGGCAGGGGGAACTAACATTTCAGTTGTTTTAGAAAGGAGTTTTTAACTTGATGGATATTTCTGCTACATATAGACATTCTTAAATTAAAATGAAGCTAAGCCAAAAATATTTATCAAAGGTCATCAACTTATTATTAGCTGTGTAATAGTATTGTCATCATTTTGGCTTGCAGCTCACTGAAATCCTACTCATTGCTTTGAACAAGGTTGTGTCAGGTAATGTTCCAATAAAACAAAAGGACAGTTCTTGCCCTGAACAGTTTACCTATACAATAGCATATATTGCCTTTGCTACTGCCTCCCTATTTTTACTTGTCACAACACAACGAGAACATCACTGATGTTACTGCAGAATAAACTGGGTTCTCATCTATTGGATCTTAAATTCTTACTTTCTGATCTCTGCCTTCCAGGGGAAGGTTACAGATGCTTCTCTTCCAGCTCCCTTCCCTCCCCTACACCTCTCAGCCCCAGATCAGGTTCTTCATGCAGAGTATTGGGAAAAATGAAGTTGGGTTTATGTTAGGACAAGGGTGTTCTACTTCAGTTATTTATTGCAGTAATCACCCCATGGAACTGTGCTTTCCTCAAATTGCACTTATAAATTATCAGCTATTACTCCCTCCTGCAAAGGTTGATGCAACCTCTTGTTTTACAGGTATAGTGAAATTTAGAGGTTAAAACATGCTTATGACTTGATTTTTCTCCCTGCTTCACCAGCTACAAGGAAACAGCAAAAGAAGCCAACATATTACCATACGAGCAGCTTATATGCTAACTGGAATTATATATAAGCTTTGTGAAGCATTCTGAAATGCTATACATGAGCTTTGAGAGATCTAGCTTCTCACTGCTATTCATTTTTCAATTTTCAGCTTCAAAGATCTTGGGCATTCTCCTCTAGGCTCATCTACAAGCAGGAATCCAAGGTCTAGTCACATTGGATGATTTTCTCAGACACAGGATTTGTTGCAGCAGTCTTGAGACAAACCAGGAGAAGAAAAAAGGAAGAAAGTTTATGCAATATTAGAGTTGCTTTTATTTTCCCCATATGCCATGACAATCCTATTGTCCTTCAGAGATGAAAGCAAATCTACCTTGTGGAATATGACTAAGATTATTATAGGTTTTGTACTTTATAATCTGCTTTTCACCAAGTCTTTTGTGCACTTTCATGCAAATCCGTTCTCCGTGGTTCTGGGTTAGCTATTGTTGGAGACAAGAGCCCCACTGACTGCTGACAAACAGCACGGCTGGACTGAGGCCTTACTCCAACAAGGGGTTTAGTAAGAGAAGCGGGAGAGATGCCATGCCACCTGGTGAAGCCTAAGACGACAGGTAGGACAAGAAGAAGCCAAGGAAAGCTAACATAAAATGTTGCCTGTCAAGGGGAAAAGCCTTGTGGAGACAAAGCTGCTGTCAACAGGAAGGAGAGTGGAGTATAGTCACCATCTCAGCAACCAGCAGGTATTAGAGAGTCTCTAAAAGCTGTGGTGTACTAGCGAAAGAGGTATGAGGAAACAGTAGCACCCACGTTTCATACATAGATATACATGGATAGATATATATATATATAACATAGGTATAAGCCCTAGGGAGCTGGGCACTTGGCCATAGGTTGCAAACATTACTCTGTGGCAACCGCCCCTGCTTCTTCCCATTTCTCAGAGCACTGTTTCTCAAGCCCTTTTTTCTATTTTCCTCTCTGTAGGATATACACTGCATTCTCTGAAGTCAGTGTTTCTCAGGCTTTTCCTTACAACCCTATAGGTAATACATATATACCTCAGCAAGGAGGAAGGGCTCCCAAGGCTGCCCTGAGCCTGCTTCCTCTGAATTCCTTCTTACCTTTTCTTTTCCAGTGAGTGCTGATCTATACATCTCCCTCTACCCAGTAGGTGGAGGGATTTTACCCAAGCCTGTGGCACCGCTCTCATGACCTCCAGCAGTACATAGGGTGGCATAGACAGCACAGAGGTGACACGGGCTTTCTCTGCTTGAGACATTTCTCTCTCAGAGCAGGTCTGAGAGATTCCCCCTCAAAATCCCGTACACCTTAGCAGCACATCCCAGCGCTCTTCCCTCCATGCTGGTGGTGGGAGCTCCTGCCAGGCAGCGGCTCACCAGCCAGAACCCAGCCCCACAGTACCTGAGTGCAAGGAGCAGGGAAGGTCCAAGGGCAATAAGCGGTTTCAACCAAGAGCCTGGACCATCAAACACATGGTGACAACGAAGGTCCAAGCTCCAGTCAGGAAGGCCAGCCTCGGGTCAGGGTCCAGATGAGCCAGGACCACAGCCAAGTCAGAGACCAACACCCCTTCAGCACACTACAAACCAGACCCAGAGCACAGGCTGAGCTTAAATAGAGGCCCATGGGTGGGGTGGGTGGAAGCCCCAGGTGCGGCTGGTTGGGGCATGAGTGGCCTTGGGGCCCCACCACTCCCTTACTGTCTCCTGTTCATGGTACTCAAACTCAACAATCAATATTTAAAAATCATCCAGTGAGGAGGTACTATTGAGATACAAATGTATTTTTTCAGACATTGGTATTCCATTCAGAAAGGGGCTGAACCCTCAGCTGCTGAATGTCACTGGGAGCTGGATCAGTTAACAGCAGTGGAGGATTTAGCCCATGATTTTGTTCGTATAACCCATCACATTGACCAGTCTTTTTATTAATCTGAGCATTTAAATGAGTTCTTACTAGGAAAAAAAAAAGTAACTAGAGCTGCAAAAAAAGGAACAAGGTAAGGCAAGGACAAATACATAATTATCTTGAATGTGAAAAAAAAATGGTGCAGCAGAAGTTCATGTTCCTTTGTGTGGAACACAGCCCAGTTAATGTACAATTTAGATGCAATAGTTTTCTCTGGCTGGGAAATCAGTTTGATTTTTTTTTTTTCTCTCAGCTTATCCTTTTAACATTTTCCTGGAGAACAGAATGACGGAAGAACTGAACTGCTGCAGCAGGCTGTACAAATTCATTAATGACATTAGCAAAATAATGATTTCAAACATGTGTGTCAGCAAAGGCAGCAGCACTACACTTTTATTGAGAGTCTCCCAGCATTCCACTTCTGCCGTAATGTGAATACACAGCTTTGTCATCCCTACTGCAAGAAATGTAAGGTCTTATAAAAGCTATATTTGCCATGTTTCTGCACATGCTCTCCCCGTAATTTCAGATATCGAGGCCAAAGTTGTCAATCAACCGGAGTTTCCATTGCCCTCCAGAAGAAGTTTTAAATAGGAACAGTCTTCTGAGGTTATTCATTAGTCTTTCTTTCAGAAATCAGCCATGGAGATGAGCAAGACAGATGCTTTCCCCCCACTAATTAGACAGCCTGAGCTGGACCCACAGCTCCTCCAAAACACAGTGTAGGGTGAAAGAAGGTTCTGCGTGGCTTGTGCTTCACTGCTGGTTCCTAGTGTGTCTGATGGCATGGTGGTCCAGCACATGCTCCTGCCTTCCTCCTGCCCCCCCTGGAGACCTACTCGCCCGTTCGAGGCATTTCAGTGCCTGTTCTGGAGCCCTAAAGCAGCAAAATGGGTGTTTCTCTGCCTACGACTCTGGCCCCAGATGTGGAATTTGGATGGGAAATGTTGTCTGGGTCTAAAATTGAATGTTTATTGCCCACCAACAGCCTACAATTTGGAACATCTTTAAAAAGATGAGGAAAGGAACTGCTAAATGGAATCGGGAGAAGGCAAACTGAAATGGTGAAGGGTGCCAGCGCAGCTGCGGGGGGCAGCAGTAGCAGGAAGCAATTTAAGGTAATGCTGATACCCTTGGGGCATGAGTTATTTATCAAATTGGACATATCTAAAAATCTGTACAGCCTTTCGATTGAATATTTTTTCACCTAAACTGGCTGACTGCTTGCAACAACCCTCCCCTCCTTTGTTCATTTAGTGTTGTGAGTCGTTCAATCCTGCTCAAGTGATGTCCCTCCACCCACTGAAAGGACCAAAATTATGAACAAAACCACAGGAACAGCAGGTTGTCTGCAGGATCCCATTGCTCCCTCTGTATGTCTTTCCCTGTCCCAGCCTTGACATGGTCCATCTAGTTCAAACCTAAACCTTTCTGCCATCACCTCTTCTTGGCTTGTTGCTGTGCTTCAGGTCTCTTTTTCACAGTTTTCCAGTGCCTAACACAACAGCACTACTCTTATATACATGATTTATTTATTAGAATGTTATTAATGATGTAGTGTTACAATGGAGAAGATATTGGGAGAGTCCAGTGAAGGAAACAAGCCACATAATGGTATCAACCTGCCCACGAACCCTTCAGACAGGACCATCAAATGAGACTTCCAAGGCAGTGGAGCTACAGAACAATGGATAACACCGAAACATTGAATATATAAATAATAATAATGAATAAACCTTTGGGTTTTAGAGCTTTCATCACAAGTTCTGCTGATGCATTGAGAAAGTTTATAAACTCAATGGGAAATTTTAATAAGAGATAACAACAGCACTCTCATCCACTAAAGGAACCTGACTCTGACCTATTTTATAACGGGGTTATTCAAAATAACTCCACTGACATCACAACACACTGGGGCAAGAAAAAATAGAACCAGTCCCTTGATATTCATAAAATAACCTGACTGGGGTACACCAAAGGAGCATGAGGGGAAACCTGAATAAATATCCTCATAATTAAAAAAATGCTTGAGCAAGGATTTGTTTTTTCTAAATTGGAAGCTGTTTTGATAACATACGAAAAGGTCATAACTGAAAGATCTGTACCACCTAATAAGCAGCTATAGATTGAAGATGCAATGGTAATCTACATATTTGATTGCAGCATTTTTTTCCTAAACCAAGAAACAAAGAGTAGTGACACTGCAAAGCCCTGTTTTCTCATGTGGAAGTGAGTGTTCTGTAGGCTTGAGGAACCAGGCAGGGTTGTTGCTGTCTGGGACAAAAGCACCCCGAAAGCGGGCATGGCTGTTACCAGCTGAAAGCAGGGGGTTTATTACAGGGTCACACCGTCACCAGTCACACCCAGGTAAAGAATTTAAGGATGGAAGGAAAGAATTCATAGAGGATGGGGTGCAGTGGGAGGTCTACAACTGTGCTATGAGACCAACTTTTAAGGGCTTCACTAGTTTGCAGCCTTTAGCTTTTGGGTGCCCCCACTTCAGTGGTGTAGGAGCTTTCAGGCTGCTGCAGCTGAGCTCTAGAACAAGGCTGAGGGAGACCCTGTGATGCTTCACAGATAAGAAGTTGGTATTGGGCTTCAATGCTCTGTCATATATTCCTCAGAGAGTCTTCCTACCTATGTGTACTCTAGGTACATCAGAGTCCTGAGAAAAAGGGAAAAAAAATAAAAAAAATAAAACAAAATCAAAACCAAAACTGTTTTCTCCGTCATCTGAAAAATAACTAGGTACCAAAAAAGGAAATAAACCTGCTGCCTTGTGGCAAGGTGTCTACATCCTTTGGGTGGGTGAAGAAGGATGTGTGAAAAATCCTACTGTTGAGAAAACTTAAATTAGACCTGAGATTCAAGGTTATGCTGTATCACAACTGAAGCATATGTACACCTGAGCTAGGCTTAGCTAAAACACCTGAAAATGAGGGGCAAAGGCTTTAGATGCTCAGTCTTGTATGCCTTGTCTTTGCTGCTGTTAGCAGAAGTAGTAGACAAGCCCTGCTGTGGAGGGTTGTGTCTTCTGCTTGTAGCAGGGAAGGTACCTGTACCGAGGTTGACTTTTAAGTACTGAAATGAGGAGAATCATTAGCTAGAAAACCAGTTTTCTATGGAGAACTGGGTCTGGGGTGGTTGTGTTATTGCCTCTCGGGAGGCAAGTCCTGATGTCAAAAATGTCTTTCTCTAGTCTTTCTTCCTCACAGATACCACTAAATGTTACCGCGGTGAAGTGGCTGACACCTTGCTTCCTTCAAAGCTTTCTTCTTCCTTGGAGCTGTCAAAGTGCTTTTGTCAACAAACATGAATAGAACCAGCCATTGCTTTCTGTTAAAAAGCAAAACAAAATTTCACTTCAGTCTCCTAAGAAAGGACAGGAAGGGGAAAAAAAAAACCTTTTTAAAATAATCTCTGGCATTGTATTACTATTTGAATTACCTTAACTGTTCTTTCATGTACTAATCTTCAGACTTTCCTAATTTGTGAGCTCCACATCATTTGTTAAGGTTTTTAAAGCCTTCGTTATTTCTTTCAAGTTGTTCTGTTCTGTTTTGTTTTGTTTTTAAGATGACATTCTTCTCATATGTTTCCTGCTCTGGCTATAGTAATTTCATGAGAAGAGAAGAATGATCTCACTTTTCATGCTTATAACAAACAATTCTATTAGCTGATCCAAAAATAAAATAAAAAAAAAAAAAAAAAAAAAAAAAAAAAAGAAGAAGAAGAAAGAAAAAAACCCCACTCTTTGAAGCACGTTTCAGCAAGTGTTCATGTCCAGACTGATCTAATAAAGGTTTAAATTGAGGTTTGAAGTTGTAGGAGGTGGTAAAAATGAATGACCTGTCTACAAGGATTTACCTCTTTTCTCTCCTTTGAAAGGAATTTCCTTTAAATTTTCCCTTTCCAGCTGGGGCTGTGAGGATCCCACTCTCTCACCTCTGCATTATTAGGTATCCACCCTTTTTGCTGTCTCAGTGCCTTCAACCTTTCCAACCCCCCACCTTTCTGATGCATCTCAGGGTTTGTGGGACCTTTATTCTCCTCTTCCCCCCACTATTCCTTTCTCTTGGTATGTGAATATGGTGGATGACATCCCCAAACACTCCTTAGGGAAATCTTCCTGTGGGCTGACCTCCCATTTTGTGAGGTAAAGCTTTAATATGTCTTTGTCAGCTCATACCTGAGTGTATGGTGGTATTTTAGTTGTGAATAATTTCCTCAGTCTCCATAAGGAAATAGGGAAGAACTGTGCATAGAGAAACTCTTTTTTTTTTTATTTTACTTTTTTTTTT
>KL283613.1:3890-35672 GCA_000699545.1 Podiceps cristatus
CCCCCCCAAATAATACAGTGTAGTTTGTTAGTGCAGCCAGTAGAGCAATAAAGGACTCGTCTTGAGCATGGAAAGTTACAGTTTAAATGATCTGTTCTTTTCTGACTGCCTTGAGGAACTGCTCTGCTACTGGCTCATGTAGGCTTGCTAAAGTCCTGGGTTTTGACATCGAAGGGTCTTGGTTTCACCTTGATATAGTTCAAAACACATCCAAGTGTCAGATTTTGTACAGCGAGGAAGCTGACTCCTGTGCAACACCCCAGCCTTCCTCTTTTAGGCACAACGCACTTCTCCTTACCAAATACTTCTAGGGCAGGGAAGTTCTCCCCTAATATTGCAAATGTTGCCATGGCTGGTGCCGGAGTCTGGGCAGCTGCGTCCGGACTGCATATGGTCTTTCCAGGGCTCTCCTCTGAATAGGAGAGGCTCGGTTCAGAGACCTGGGATAGTGGGGAAAGAGATTAATTTGGAAAACAGAGGAAATGGATGAGTCTTGACATCATTAAGGGAAGAAAGTAGAGAGAAAATGAAAGAATAATCGCATATACTTATGGACAGTGTGGTGGTCTCACGACAAGGTGTCAGTGTGGATGATCAGACAAAATATGGGCAGATGAGATAAGTTGATTTCCTCTGCGTCATTCTGAGACGTCTCATTTCACACACTTCAGCACTTTATTTATGCCCTCGTTTTGGCAATGTACATAGAACAATTTCCTTAGTGGTTAGAACATTTTACATCCAAAATGGAAATCATCCTGATATCTCTATCTGTTATGGGAAAAACAATGTAAAAATGAGACCTAGAAAAGTTAGATCTAAAGAAGTTGTTTGCAAAAACAAGTGTCAGAATTGTCACAGTGACGGAAGAAGTGTAACAGGCTTCTAAAAAACACTTAGCAAAGGCCTAGGTTGGCCATCCAAACCCTGGTAAAATTGCCTTGGGAGAGACAGTTATACCACCAGGGACCTTTGGAAGATGCACCTGAACTAGAGAGTTCAGAAGCTTTTAACAATGTTTAAAATCTGAAGTCTGAAAAACATTGCTTATTTGTGGGCATGAGGTGGTCTAGCTGCTAGTGGCATTGCCACAGACCACAGTTCAACGTTCAACTTGCTAAATAATTAATAAAAGTCTTCTTTTGGGGCACAGCTATGTCCTAGTCCTGCATGCACTGAAAAGAAGAGGAATTAAATTATTTTCCTTGGACATTATTCAATTGATCTTCCACTGAGTAGTCTTATCTCTTGCTTCAGCTTTTAAGCTTATTAATACAAATTTCCAACTTGTTCAAAAAAACAGAAAGTGCAGAATAAAAAATTATACGTATATTTGAGTCCAGACAATCTGGCAAACTTTGTTCAAAGTAAGAATAAGAAATCTGATAAAACGAATGATTCATCCTCCGCTGTAGCCACAGGTAGTGCATTTGTTCCCTCTTCATTTGTATCATTTCAGGTGTAATGTCATATGCTCTGGCGCTGTACACCTCTGGAGGGGGGTCCTGTTTCTGAAGTCAAATGGAAATTCCGGTGAAATCTTTTCATGTTTCTTTTCTGGCACTCTGCATCGTGGAACCACACATTGATGTTGGTCCACACTCGTATCTTAATTACAGCAGGAACCAGAGTTCATGGAGAACATGAAAGCTAAGAAATTTATTTATTGGAAAAAAGCAAAACTATTATGCATGAAATTCCAGAGTTGGTAAATATAAGCAAAAGCTACCTCTAATTTGTTTTTTGTGTGGAATTACCAAGCGAGAATGGCTGAAAGAGGTCATTTTATTTGGCATGTGTATTTTTAATGGAATGTGATGTAATGTTCTTGCTGAATACCACCATGGGATCAGCTATTTGGATGCAGCTGCTTATATTTTGGGTTTGTAGCACATAACTTACACATTGAGAGAATACACGGCTGCTCAGGCATGGCAGTGGAATTATGGTAGCCTTTTTTGCCAGCTACCTCCAGCCTACTCCTGCGCTGGCCCCTACTCAGCGCTTACGGTTGGAGTTGCATTTCCACTGCTGTGGGGATGGGTCGTGGCACGGTGCAGCGGTCAGCTCGGTAGCGCTTGGCGGATGACGTTCGGCAGCGCGGTTGGAGAGCCCACGCCTGCCTGGAGGCCCCTGCTACAGCTTTTTCTCTCCGTTGCAATCTTGTAGGAGTTGGGGGCATGTGGTATTTCTTCCAGCTTTTAATTCTCCTCCTGGCTGATAGTTGTCTGGGCACAGGAGTATGTCTCCATCTCAACCTGGATGGTGGGGATCTGTGCTTCATGCTTACTGAGCACTCTTAAACGGAGCCTGTCAGTCCTAATACGAACAATAAAATAAAGAGTAATAACATTAAGTTAGAAGAGGTAAGAATAACGAAATACATTTTGAAAATATTTTGGAAAATAAGATAAGTGGTATACACTGAGGTAGAGGGAGCCAATTTTGTGAGTCTAGGCTCCAACAGTAATGATGTGATTTAGATTAATTGCAGTGTTTTATTGCTTTGAATTGAAAACAGCATTTTTATAGGCTAGACAGCAGGTGCAGAATATCTCAAAAGCAAAGATCCAGTTTTCCTGAATGCTTACTGAGTAATAAAAATGGGAAAGGAAAACAAGACAGAAAATTCACTACACAAAGTGAATTTTTTTTCTAAATCGAATGTGGTATCCTCCCCCTCGTCTTACTTGAAGCATTCACAGGTCTCTAGGGAGCATATTTTTATCATGATTCACTCTGCACCCTGAAGATTTAGATCCAGGTCTGATCTTTGTATAATGTGTCGTTTCGGAGCATTCAGTTGTGTGGATGAGATTTATTAGGGGCTCTAGAGTACCTAATTGTAGAAGCAAGTGCTGAGCACCATGATGCAGCGTTAACACAGAGCAATTGCTCCAGAGAACCCAAATTTATCATAAGCCCTGTTTATCATTAGCCTGTACAGCAGTATAGCTAAGTATGTCGTTTTATCTTCAGAATAAAAAGAGTTTATGAATGAGGCACTTAGATGTGCGGCAGCAGCCCTCCTGAAAGTACATCATGATTAGTTTGCAACAACACCGCTCAGCTTTCTACTGAAACGCGCTGTTTGTTAATTCTCTAAGTGTGCCGTGATAGGGGTCTGTCGTGGATATGCTTTATGCCGCTCGGCACCAAAAGTACTTTCTTCCTAATTTAGCCACGAATTGTTCACCCTGATGTCTTTTAAATGCTGAAAGGAGCACATTTAAAGTCTCTTTTTTTTGAGAATTGTAAGTACGTGGTGCTGTGTGGCCTGCAACAGCGTTTTAGTTTGTCAAAGGCGGGGAGAACATAAGGTGATGGAGAGCTGTGCGGTGAGTTGTAGGTTGCTCATATGCTTGGCTTGGGAAGAATGTGGCTTTATCAGTGTACTGCCTCTAAGATCCCTGCAGGGAATATATTTAGAAATACATACCATGGCAGAGCAGGAGAGGCTGTCCTGTGGTAAGTGGAGGGCTCCCAGGGATCTTCTGGAATAGGCTGAGAAAGGCAGGGGAAGCTCTGGGCTTTGCTGGTGATGGGGAGGAGCAGCGCGCCGGATGGCGGTCAGCCTTTCTAGGGTGGTGCTTCCTCTGTGAAATTCAGCATTGCCAGATGTTGCCCGAGGTGACTGGTTTAGTTGCTCCCTGAAGAAGTTTTCATTTTGTTTCAATAAATGAAACAGCAAATACTTCTTTTTGTACATTAATTTGCATTTAGAAATGCAAATTCATCATTAGTAACAAAGGGAAGAAGCATCTGGGCTTTATTTTGGCAGCAGAAACTATAGAGAGACATTAAGAGAGGGGAAAGAAGCCTAAATATAAACAAACATTTGTTATTTTAAATAACAATGTGATTTTGTTTTTTTTTCAAGAGCTGAGTAATCAATCCGTTTCCTTTATTTTGCATGCCATTAATTTCCAGGTTGGCTTCAAATGTTTGATAGGGCTAAGGAGAGAAATCACTTCTCTTGGAGGCAGCAATCAGCCCGCGAGACCCATGCAGGAATATTAAGAATGGCTGGCTCAGCTAAGATGTCTAGACCTTTTTGCGTCTGATAATTGAACTGACTGCTGAGCAGGCAGCTGCCCGCCCTGTGCTTCAGCTGCCACGGCTGCGGCGATGGCCAACAGCTGCAAACCCCCCTTCTTTCCGTGGAGGCCTCTACCTGTTCCCGGGGAGGTGTAGAGGAGGCACAATGGCCCCGTATATACATTGCATTGAAATGCAAATGGAAAAATTAACATCAGCATGCATTTTGCACAAGATAAAAGGCGGTAGATGTTGGCCAAGGATTCTGATCAATTTGGTTCTGTTTCTGCTGTTGCCGGAGATTTCCTGTCTGGCTTTGTCTGGCTTTGAAAACCATTTTAGGTTTTCAAACTCACATGTCCAATGAAAGCTTTGGGTGCTTCCCATGTCTGAAAATCCTATCGATCAGGTTTTTAATTTTTCTTTGTTATACAGAAGCAGATACATCTCTGCCGTTCGCTGATACCCTCCATCCATGCCAACAGATGGAGCGTGTAGAGTCAGGTGAGCCGCGCCAGGGCCGGGTGCACAACCCCCAGTATAAGTAAGATCCTGAGAGCAGGGTAAAAACCTTTCCCATTTTTATTTCTTCACTTTTAGTGAGGTTTACCAGAAGGCAGATATTACCCAATAGTTCAGTGTTTTTGTGAACAGACAGCTGGGAAAGGGCAAGCGACTTCTCTTATTTTAGTGTTTATTGCATAAGAGAAGCGCAGGAAGCAGGGAGAGATAGCTGAAGAGGAGAGATTTATCCCACACAACACTGCCAGCGAAGCACAGTCTGGTAAGGGCACACAGGGCGTGCTTGTTCCTTCCGTACTATAGATAGACTCTCCTGTCTATACTAGGAGAATTAGGTAATTTATATAGTTTTAGGTATAAAGTATGAAGGTTTGCTTAGTGTAGATGATTACTGAAATGGCTGGAAAACTAAGTTTCATTTAGTTGTGGCACTCTGAAATATTTGTTATCTGAATGATTGAAGTCTCTGTCATCGTTTCTTTTCCTCATAACCCTGTCCTTATGCTAGTCCTATTTACATTTTTAATGTGCTTATTCGTGTAGCAGCAGAACAAGAGCAGGTCTCATTCAAGGCAGGTTTTTTTTTTTTTCTTTCTTTCTACTGTTTGTAATTTTCTGGTGTTACAGATCAGGTTGTAGTTGTTGGCAGTGAAGCATGCAGAGAGGCAGAAGACCCAGATTTTTGTTTAGCATTTTTCAAAGAAGAAAAATATGTTTGGCATTTTAATTTTCTTAAAACATTCTATAATTTGTTAGATCTTGCTCATTCATAATGTAAAGCTAGGGGGAGATTGATGCCATACAAATAGTTTCTGAAGGCTCATGGGTGAGGAGTATTTGTGGAGTATTAGGCAGTGTAATGTTTAGGTTATGACAGAGCAATCAGGAGCATTCAGGAAGGTCCATTAGATGCCATGAATTAAGAACGTGAAAAAGCTTATATTTGATGGAGCTGACTTTTCGCTGGTGTGCATTGCCATTCTTCTGCCGAGCACAGCATTTTCTCTGGCTGGAACCACACTGCAGTATGTCCAGCTTAGCTTTGTAGCCCTATAAATGCCAGACTGTTCTGAGTTGGGTAAAGGAAGCTCTCCCTGCTGTGAGGTCGTCTGACTTCTGGTTTTATTTAAGCTGTGTTATAATGAGATTGGTAAAAGGCAGTTGGAGGATTGGAGAGGAGGCAAGTGGGATAAAGAGAAAGTGCTATAGCAGTGAGGTAGACCCTATTCTGATTTATTCATCTGCCCACAAATGAAAATATTTAATCTAGGAGTAGATGGCAGGACATCCAAGTCCTTTGAAAGCAGTACAAGATGAATTATGGACAGGAGCAAAGAAAAGCAGCAGGACTCTAGTTTTCCTTCTTTATTTCTGCCCCCACCTTCACCTTATCAGTGAATACATTTTTTACGGCTACATATTGCAAAATAAATCTCCCAAGTGGAAGGATCATTGTATGTTTTTAATGCCTTAGTAATGCCTTTTGCTTCTTCATGCTGCCTTTCACATGGATCCGAGAGTGCTTATCAAGTAATCGTCCCAACGATCTGCGTGAGGCGGGGAAGAATCATCTCCACTTGGCAGATGGAGACTCCGAGGCACAGATGGGGTTTCATGACTTGAGCAGAGAGGCCAAAGCCGCGCGCGGTGACATTGCCGCACCTAGAACATCTCGTCTCTCCCAGATCCTGCCTGGCCCTGAACCGATGCCGCAGTTACACGTGTTAGGGCAAAGCTAAGTCAGGAAAACGATGAAGTAATGCCTGTGGCTCTTGCTGATCCTCAGGGCTTCCGTGTGATTTCCGCTAGCAAGTGTGCAGCCTCAGCGGGGCTGTGCCGCGGGAGGAGGGCGGCAGGGGATAAGGAGCTAACAAGACATCTTCATCGTTAGACAAGTTTTCACCTTTTTTTTGTGCTAGAATTTTGCTCCTCTTGTGGAAGAACATCAGATGCTGAAATATGTTTTCTTGTGCTAGAATTTTGTTCCTCTTGCGGAAGAACATCAGATGCTGAAATATGTTTTCTCGTACAGAGTAAAGGAGTCGCTGTCATCCTGTCTGGTAGTTATAAAGTCTCCAGGAGGAGAAGATGGTTGGAAATGAGGCAGGTTTCCTTCAGAAACCCTGCTGGGTTCTGGTCGTACTTGGCAAAAATTGAACTTTGCCTGTGAAATATTCTGATTTTGTGGCAGTGGCAAATTTCCCAAATTTCATCTTTTCCTCAATTAAAGGCGGAGAGCAATTCCTTCCTACCAGACAGTGTACTGTGAGAAAAAAACGCACAAAAGGCTCCGAGAGTCTCAAACTGAAGTAATAAGGAAATGGGGGGCAGCACCTCAGATATTTTAAGTAGGCTATGTCTAATGGCAGCAGTTTAAAGGTAGAAAAACCCCTTCTATCATTTGTTAGCGAACAAAATGTACAGCAGGCTGAAGAACCATAACTGGTGGCAAAAGGCAAACATCTATTGAGCGCAGAGTCACCAAGAAACCCAAGCAATTACGTCGTCATTTGTGATTCTTGTCCTTTAACATATTTCCTTGCAGGGGTCGGGTTGGGCTTCTGTGTCGAAATTCTTACTGATGGGGAAGATTAATTGGTAAATGGAATTCATGGGAGGGAATGGTGTCTTGAACAATTCGTTCTTCAGGGAGTGTTCCCCGTGTAATGGGCAGAGGTCTTCTCCGTGAGCGATTACCATTTCATCCGCTTCACTTCCTAGGAGGTATGTTTGTGTATGTGTTCAGGAATTCAGTGGGGTTTTCTTTAATGCATTGGTGTAAGAAACACATGCATTACATTGAGTAATAGCGGTTCTGTAACATTTTACAAAACAAATGAGAAATAGTATGCTTTAGAACTAGATTTAGCATGTCAGAATTGAGAGCTCATTTATATTTGAGTTTGAAGATATTATTAAACTTTGCATTGCTGTGAATTATGTATCAGTCAGCACATTATCAAAATAGCAGCATCTTGAAATACTTATTGAACAAACATGAAAGTAGCTTCTTAGATTACTTATGAAGCATCTTTACCCAGTAAAGGAAAATACAAGCTTTCTGTTTTTCATGAAATAAAGGGTGAACAGACTCAATAAATAACTGCTTTTGGGAAAAGTTATTTGATATTCATGAAAGTCAGCATCCTCTGGGGAGAAAAAAAAAAAAAAAAAAAAAAAGAGAGAGCCTGCAAACTGAAGACTGTCCTCTACACAGTAGCCCGAGCCTTCACGAAGCCCATTTGTGATACAATGAAGTTCAGTTTTTGTCGATCGTAGGTAGGTTTTTTGTGGCTGAAGGATCTCAGGAAGCACCAAGTGCTTTGGGAAGTGCTTTGAAATCATTAAATGAAGTGGTGATGAACTCAAAATAGTCTTTTTTTTTTAAATAAAACACATTTTTAATTACTTTCATTCAGTGTTTTACACATTTTTCTTAAGCTATTTGGTACATTTTTGTTGAAAGGACCTTATTTGATGTTCTGTGAAGATAATGGGATAATCTAATACTAAACAAAATGGTAACAGTGAGAAGTCATACCTCAGTGAGCACTCAGCTGAGTCCTAATGCTGTCATAATTCCTAGCGCTCATTTTATTACAATAACCTACAAGTTACCCAGAAGGAGGTCCCTGTTTACTGGGGACTGTGCAAACACAGGGTAATAAATGTTCCTTGTCATGCGAAAATGTATGGCTTATGGGGAGGAGGCAATGGAAGGGCGGAGGGAAGAATGAGATAGCAACGGTGAAACGCTCTTTGTGTGCTTGGGGACAAAAGGTCCTAACTCATTACTGAAGGCATCGGTTAAGTAGAAGAGGAGTGGAATAAGGGGGGAAGAAGAAAAAGGACCTTTCTCTTCTGGTGCTGCCACAGGACGCAACATCATCTGGGGTCGTAGAATCATTGCATGGTTTGGGTTGGAAGGGACCTTGAAGATCATCCAGTTCCCCCCCCTGCCATGGGCAGTGACCATCCAGTTCCACCCCCTGCCATGGGCAGTGCCACCTCCCACCAGACCAGGGTGCTCCAAGCCCCGTCCAGCCTGGCCTTGAACCCTTCCAGGGATGGGGCAGCCACAGCTGCTCTGGGCAGCCTGTGCCGGGGCCTCACCACCCTCAGCGTGAAGAAGTCCTGGCACTGTTAACTAATGCTATGGAGGAGAAGGAAAGAGAGAGTATCCCTCTCTCTTGAGGGGGATATGGGTGGTCTTCTCCCTGATGCTCCAGGAGATGCCCATTTCAGTCCCTTTCTTCAGTCTCTTCCATCTTTGCAGTGATTAAATGGATTAAATTTACTTATAATTGCTACTATTAAAAGAAACAATTTAGACTAGTTGCAATGCAGCTTGCTACTCTAAGCGTAGTTTTACTACAGCGTATTAGTCACTGATTGTTTACTTTATCTCTCTCAGAGAATGTGACTGCGATCGGCCATCCCGCTCTCGGGCTGAATACAAATCTCTGGGTCTCTTTCCCAAGGCAGGGTCCTGGGGGCCTTGCCAGGCATCGTTAGCCCCCGAGGGCAGCTGGGGCAGCACCCTTCGCCCCGCTGCAGCGGGTGCGGGCGCAAACCGCTCGGTAATCTGTACAAATCTTACGGCTGAGCGCCTCGGAGTTCCCTGGCAGCGTTACCCGGCCTGTCCGAGGCAGGGTAGCTTTGTCCCTGTAATTAGAGCTGAGCCTTTGCAAAACATAGTGATGTTGGGACCAGCCTGTCATGCTTTTCCAGTGAAAGAAAATAGAAGAGACTTCCCTTTCCTTCACTTTTACATGGTGGAATATGCTTGGAAAAAACTTGTAATGATTATGGTGGATACTTGTTCTAAGTAATGCTACGCAGCGCACCTGTTTCTGACACCACTCCTGCCAAGGAGGTGCCGACCAGCCCTGGGCAGCAGGTATCGACTGACTTGTTTCAGCGGTGAAACCCCTGTAAACCATGGGAGACAGTAAATTCTCTTATAAGCTGCTTTTATCTCACCTCCATATTTATATTATAGCCCTGATTTTTGTATTTCATATTTCATTTGTAGGAAGCAGTGCTAGCAACAGCTTTGGTAAGCGTGACAGTATATGCTAACAAGAAAGTGTGTGTAAAAAAAAAAAAAAAAAAAAAATTCCTTCCGCTGGTTGCTGACCTGTGACTTAGGCAGGGTGAGCAGCCTTACAGGCACTACGCGAAATGCAGACGAAGCCATGCTATCATTTGGTGTAAACTGATCTGACGGTTCTAAAGCATTTGGAGCTGTGCTGATTTATTGTAGCAGCTGAGGATCTGGAAATTGTAATTCTTAATTTTTTTAAGCATTTATAAAGTTACTCTAACCGGCAGGAACAAGCTAATAT
Source organism: Podiceps cristatus (assembly GCA_000699545.1). Classification (NCBI taxonomy): domain Eukaryota; kingdom Metazoa; phylum Chordata; class Aves; order Podicipediformes; family Podicipedidae; genus Podiceps; species Podiceps cristatus. The sequence continues at coordinate 13,799 of KL283613.1, forward strand.
ATATGAGTTTTTTAGCAAGATGCTTTCAGCTCTGGGGAAGCATAAGGGAGGCTTGGGGAAGGTGAGGAGCACCAGTGCCCTGGGATCCTGGGGGCCCTGCCAGCTCCGCAGCCCTGGGGTCGGAGCAGCTGCACAGACCTCTGGAGGCGGCTACTCACGCTCCCGTTGGGCTAACCCGCGTACCAGCACTGCAGTGAGTATATCCCAGTACCCGTGTAGTAAAAAAATCACTGCATTTGCAAGAAACCTTTCAATAATCTTGGGTTAGTCCTGGCTTGCTCATCTCCGCTGCTGTTTTGCCTCCCTACGAGGCACAAATGTTCCATCCGCTGTATTTGAAAGTGACTGATAGATCCATTGACTTTGATCCAAAAGCAATTGCAGACCTCTAGACTCATTTCATGGCAGCCATCATCACCATCGCTTCTCAGCACTGCGTCCTTGCCTTCTCCAAAGCCCCTGGTTATCTAAAGCAGCCTTTAGAATCACGTCTAAATGATTGTAATCAATGGTATTTACGGACCAGTCTGTACTAGTAAGACATCCCAGCAATTTTCAAACAAGTTGCAATATGAAAAGGTTGCATTTCAAACCTTAGATTTTTATGCTGGGCTTTTAAATACTCATTTCACCCCTGCTATAACAATAGAAATGCTGGACAGAGGGCAAATAGATCCAGAAATTTAGCATGACTTTTCCATAAACTGGTAGGAATACCGACGTGCTTCATCAGTGTCTTTTATTGTGGGTAGGGCTTGTGGCCTCATTAATGTTACCAATCAGAAATTAGTGCTTTCCTTGTTAATATTACCATTATTAACAGTAAATTGTTGCTAAATTAAGAGTATCAATTAGAATCTCTTCCATGGGCTAGTAATGTTAATTGATGTTTCGTGGCTCATATTCTGTTCCGGTTTGCTTATGATCAGCAAAATATGTTGTCTGAAATGATAGTAGTTATTCTTGCACAGGTATTCTATACATACAGGTCTCAGCCTATGATCTAGTGATAATTGTGCTTGCAAAACACTAAGAAAATGTTTACAAACTTAACTTTTGTCAACTTTTTTTGGTTTAACTTTTTTGTTTTCTTTCGAAAAGCAGATGAAGTGTAGTTTGAAATAGGTCCATGGAAGTTCTTCATCTCTGATTTAGGAACCTAAGAAATATTTGTAAAAATAATAAATCTTAATTTAAGCCTATTGTTCCCTAGATCAGCTTTCAGGGAAAGTAAGAGGTGCAAGCACAGCTTGCCGTTTCATGAGAGGGACTTTTTTTTTTTTTTCTGGGTCTCAACTCTTCCCTGAAGCAATAGAAATGGGGAAAAGGATCCTGAAGCTTCTTGACATTTGTAAATTCACTCTTACTCATCTTTCTATCTAAGATTTCTCAGCTGGATGACAAATGCGTGTCATCCATGGAGTTATGTTTTTTAGACATCTCCATTTATTGGATGCTCCAGGGTGTTTGGATTCAATTGGAATTTACAGCTTGTCTATGTTTTATTTGCATAATAAGGTTATGAATGACAGAGCAGCTACAGCCAGACGTGTTGGCTCCAAAGACTGCAATTTAAGCCGGGAGTATTTTGCAAGAGTGAAAAAAGAATGAGAGTGAGAGAGAGAGTCTGATCGTGTGCAAAAAAAAAAAAAGTAAAAAAAAAAAAGTTACAGAAGGGAAACACCATTCTGTAATGTTTGTGGCTGGCTGATGTGCTTTCTGGGCTGATGTGGTCATCTGCATCCAGGTCACCTGCATTGGACTACAGCTCTGGTGAGGTGTAGGAACGAAGTTCAGAGGGACAAAGAGTTCTCCAGATTTGATAAGACTTTGACTGCTATAATCTTTGTAGCAGCAGATAAGACTACTGAAACTTTGCTTGTCAACCTGCGTCGCACACTAGTTCGAATATGAAGTGACTCTTGCCTTTAGGAACCAGAAACAGATAAGAGGAGGCCCACAGCCTCCAATCCCAGACCCAATATATATTTTCACGGTCTGTGTAGTCCCATAGCACATCCCCAGCCCATCTCATCTCCATGCTACCTGCCTCATTTCTCTAAGAACAGCGATTAAGCCCCCTCCCCTAAAAAATCAGCACTTGCACATACGCACCCATATATATCCAACATACGCTTCAGATAGAAAAGGTATTAGTCTTTTAGGGGTTGTAACTTAACGTCTATGATCCTGAGTGACATCTATGTTAGACCTTTGTGGAGAATGTGACTTTTAGAGAAAAACAAAGGATTTTGGAATATACAGATAAGCAGTCTGTGGCAATTCAGTCATGAACCCAAGGAGCTCTGGACACTGCACATGATGTTCCCAAGAACCTGTATTGAACAGGTCGTTGAAGTGGTGTTTCGTGTCCTTCGAAACTATCCGTTTCTGAGATTGTCAATTTGAGAAACAGCTTCTGGTTTGTGTGAACTGAATGAGAGAGACAGAAGAATACGCTTGAGCTTCAGCGTTAGCCCTTGTTTCAGGCAGTGCAGTTCGCTGTCCTTTCCGGGCTGGGTGGCTGGCTGGCATCACCTGGAAGTGTGCATTAGCTGGTACTCGAGAGCGCTGTTCTTGTGGCGCATGAATGCAGCTTTTTAAAAATTGGTTTTAGATCTATATCTTTTTGAATGCATTTTTTTTACAGCTATGAAATTGGTAAACATTATACGCAGACGTACAGAGGGCTGATTTTTCAAGCTAGCTCTTTTGTACTCCAAGAGTTAAAATTCTGATGGGCAGAGTCAATCAGAGCTTCTTTGTGATGATTTACAGATTTATTGAGCCATGCGCTTTTATTTCTAAAATAAGTACTTTTCAATCTACGTCAGGTAAGTTCTTCAGTTGTGCCATTTTAATAATGGACATCTTTGTATAAAAACAAGATGTCAATAGAATAAGTCTTCTTAATATTCTCTGATCGTAGAGGCTATTGATTATACACGATGGTCACGTCAGGCAGTGCATTTTTAGATGATTACTTCATGCCTCAGGTGATGTGATGTACCATAAAGATGATGGATGGTGCTTTGCACTTCTGGTACCTTCCAAACGAAGCCTGAATAATCCCTGTGATTTTCTCCCTTACTTTCTGCTTGCACAACTGCAATACCAACACTGGCCTTCTCCCGAGACAATAGAAATTGTCCCACTGATCTAAGCTCTTGTGTTAAGTGCTGTCTTGTGTAATTCCTAATAACTGTATTTATTTTCCATTGATTAAATTCTTTTTTGTGCAGCTTCTTCAGGCAGAGCAGCATGTTAGCAGACATTATGGAGTTAGTAAACACTATAAAGTGTGAAAGCATTTGCTGCAGGAGCTGTAGTCTAAACATTACAGGAGAAAGCAGGATTCCAGATCTAGTCTTGGCTTTGCCTCTGAATATGATTGTAACCTTGGGCAAAGCTCTTGAGTTTGCCTCTCCTTAGTTGATTTAATTTGTGTAGCAGGATAATGAGTCTTGGGTAGTCTTTTTTTTTTTTTTTTTTTTTTTTTTTTCCTGCTAGGACAGTGGTGGAGAGAGGGTGGAGGGGATGGGAGAAGCTGGCTGGAGGACAGAGCCAGAGTGTGTGCCGTGGCCGGCCCGGCATTGGAGGGGGCCGGGCAGGGAAAGGGCTCCTCACCTCGCTGCCGGAGCTGACTTCAGAGAAGCACGCCAGGCAGGCTGAGGCTTCGCTGGGTTGTGCCGCGTGACCCCGTGTTTAAGAGCAGCTTTAAGAAGAAAACCTGTGAAACAGCAGCAACCAGTAGAGCATGATCCGGGGAGAGATGTGCTGCCGTTGACTGAGACACAGCTGTTTAGAAACCTGGGGAAGCTACCATAATAAATTACGAGGGGTATGCTGAGCTCCTACCCGGGTCTTTCACCCCCTCTCTCTAGCATTGCTTTTTATTTCTTACATATTAACGTTAAAGTACTTGTTCCAAGAAATCTGGTTAATTATGAGTTTAGGACAGATCTGCCTCCCATCTGTCTCTTTTTTTTCCTCAGTTTCACCATCATGCTCTCCCCACTGGGATGCTAGATTCACAGATATTAAAGAAATTAAAGGCTTACTTCATTTTCCAATCCATCTTTTGGCAAAAGCAGCAGTGTTCCCCATTGTGCGTGTACGAGGGCTCTTGCCCAGTCATGTTTTAAAGAATGGGGATTAACTGCTTACTTGGGAGATTGTTTGAAGCTGAAACATTTCACTGTCAGGAAGTTGTTCTTCAGATTCAACCTGAATTATCTTTCTTAATTTAATCACATCACTCCTAGCTATGCCCAGTGAGTTGCACTAAATCTTTCCTTTCCATTCTTTCTGTTTACATCCTTCATGTGTGTGTTGACAGATATATTGCCCATAGGTATTGCTTGGCTCTACTATGTATATTTAATTGAAGTGCTTCTAATTATTCCTCCCCTATAGCCCCTGCTATGTTTTTCTTTTACTTTTCTTCTGTGCCTAGTTTGCCAATAGGTTGCTGGTTAAATTTATTTCCAAAAGTGTATTTGATGCCCAAGTTTGGGGAAAACTAGAGCAAGGGAAGGAGGCCACATTTGTTATCAGCATGAACCAATAGTTGTAACTTTCTGAATTCTTGCAGAGCTTTGCTGTATATCTGAAATAGAATTTCATAGAATTTCATAGAATTGTAGGGGTTGGAAGGGACCTCAAGAGATCATCGGGTCCAACCCCCCTGCCGAAGCAGGCTCCCTAGGACATAAAATAATCATTTTCACTTCTGTTTTCATAATCTTCTGGCTTGTCTGTGGGTTGTCATTTTGAGTGTTTATGGGCTAAAACTAAAGGCTTTCACTGAAAGATTTCAAAGCAAGTTGAAATCTCTCTCTTAATACAGTTCGAGTTGTTGCCATTGTACAGCATTAGCCACAGCACCAGTTTCTACATGTTAACCTGATTTTTTGATCTAATATTCCTCTTTTTCATCTTTGCCTAGAGGGAGATCTGGAAAGGTTACCCCACTGCTATCTAAAGCCAATTAGTAGAAAACTTGATTATTTTGTTGTCACTGTTCACCCACTCCTTATCTTCCATTAGCTTTACCAGGCCTTATCGGAGGGAAGCTGGAGGGCCGGGCTCAGCCCACGGTAGGACGCAGCACAACTCCTCAGGCAGTTCTAGCACACCTCAAGTCCCAGAGGGCCTGTCAGTCAGTAAATTACAAGTGCTGTAGGTGGTATGAAAAAAATGTTGCCGATACTGATTGGGAAATAATAGTTAAGGACTGAATGCTCTGCGAACTGATCTAGTTTATATTTATGCTTTGCTGTCTGGTGGCAGACACCGTTGGTTGTACGTGGATGGCTGTGCACTTTTAACTGCAACCTCTGGCCAGCATAATGTGTGACAGCCAAAACCTGCTACCAAAAAACTGCGTTCTCTACGGATTGACATTCAAAAATCCCAACAGCTCTTTAAGAGCTTTAAAATCCATAACCTGTTACCTTTGGCTATTTTGTACAGGACCCGGCCAGAATCGCAAAACCCCGACCACTGCAACTCCGCTTCTCCCCTGTTTTCATAGAGCTCTCATTCTGTGTGCATGGAGCTACGTGACTGAAGATGCCAGCTTGGGTTGAATGAAGACAAGTATGTGGAAAACTATTTTACTTCCCTGCTTCGTACCGAAAATGTCCCAGAGCAGCAAGGGTACCACTGTTCCACTTAAAATTGAGAGAGGATCTGCTGTACTGTGAAACTGTCCACGGTAAAGCAAGTCTGAAAGCTCATATCCAAACAGTTATTGAGTGGTATTAACAAGCTGTAATTGATCATTTTATCGTGGACTCAGCATGCTGCTGAATACAAAATGCTTCAGTTCATTTCAAACAATCACACAATTTCCTTTGCATTGCTGCAAAATGAATCCTTGACAAAACGATTTACTGACAGTGCCAGTCACTGTCTATCTGTGGGACAGCTTGGACATCCTCTCCTTCAAAGTGACTGATACCCTGCAGCGTCTACAGCAGAACAAACAACTTTGCTAGGCAATGCAAAAATATCTTGACAAGTCCAACCGTTTTACTTTAACCCCTTGAGCACTGGCACACCGTGCGCTCTGCGTTTGTGGGCTTCGCCGCAGTGCAGCAGGGTAAAGATAGCAGAACCTGGTGCGCCTCGGTAGGTGCCAGCTTTTAAACATATGCTCTGTAACTTCTGAAGTTGGGAAATTTGTTCAGCATCGCAATATCGCACTAGTGTTCAACTCAACTTTGGAGTTGTCAGGGAGGGAAAGTGTGGTAGATTACTGACAGTTACTTTGAATTTACTTGAGGTTTTTAACATTTTCAAATTGAAATTATAGAAAAATCTGGAGATCCGAGTTTAATATATTACTCTATTCAACAGTAAACGTGTTGGGTGGGTTGGTTTGTTTGTATTCCCCAGTGAAATTGCTGTTTCTGTCAATAATATTTTCTTCCATGTAATATCTGGAGGTCTTAATGTTGATCAAAGCTGTGCCCAGGTGGGCTCTGAAGGAACACACAGAAATTCCACATCCCGAAGAAATTGGGCCAGATCCTTTAAAAATCTTCAATGCTTGACTGTCATGTATGCCAAGGCTTAACGTTCTAGGTCTTCTCAATCAAGTCTGTTGCAAAGTATGAACATGTATGTTAACATTAGATCTCCAGATGGTAAAGAGCTTTCCATTTATAGGCGGAAAGGCTAAAAATCAGAGTTCAGTGTATTCAGAAACCAATCATAGAATCATAAAATTGTCAAGGTTGGAAAAGACCCTTAAGATCATCGAGTCCAACTGTTAACCCATCACTGCCAAGTCCATCTAACGCAACATTTTTCAGTAATACAACATATTTAAAGAACAAGACACCTTTATTACTTTACAGGTAAAGTGGTCTGTAAGGAACCTAAATAGCATTAAGGAGCCAGGCTCTTGTCTAAAGTAAAAAGCCTGGGATTTGGTATGGGTGATGCAGGAAAGCGATGTTAAGTGACAGATGCAGGGAGTGGCTTAGGGCACCCCTACTTCCACCTGCCTTGAAACTGAGCCTGCAGATCCCTCTCTGCTTTAAGGGCATCTTAAAATGTGCAGTCTTCCTTTCTGATGCCTTCTCCTTCATGAGCTCTGGTAAAGAAAGAAAACAAAACCCTCAAAAATCACAAACCCTAAAACAAACAAACGAATCTTCAGGGAGAAACCGGCAGAGCTTTCTGCCGGGGGAGAAGCTGTGTAAGACACCTGGAGAAGCCTTTTTCCTTTTTGCCTGACTTTTTCTGATCTGAGCTGTGCTCCAATCCCATGTTTCTTTCATCTTCTCTTCACCTCAGGTTCCTTCCACCCCCTCCACTCCTTTCTTCGAGCTGTTTCTTGCCATTGATTTGCGAAGGAATGCCAAGGCATTTTGGCACAGAAAGAGAGTGCAGATGCCTCCAAGACGCCGGCGGGAGGGTGCAGTGAGATGGGAGCTGTGAGGATCCTCGAGGATCCTCGTGCCCACCCTGGGTAGCCCTGGTGGGGCTGTAATTGAGGTGCCAGTCATCTGGGCTAATTGTGCTCTGTGGACTCGAGCTCAAAGGCATACTTCTCTCATGGCGCCTCCTGTAAGTCATTTGTATGTATATATATATATAAAAACCTCTGCGTTTAATCTTGTCTCTTTACTTGTGCCTATTTGTTTATTTATCCTCAGGCTCTCAGCTCCCTGCAGTAAAAACAGCCATTTCCTGAATGTCAGGTAATATGTAAATGCTGGCTGCTTTTCCTTTCAAATTAATTCATCATTATTTTCATTTTATTTTTCTAAAATAGAAGCAAAAGATTGCTATCGGTGACTATGAAAATCTTGGGGTAACTCTGTAGCAGCTTAGGCCTGCAAAGAGTTTTTTGGGTCAAGAAGCTGAGTTTGCCCTTCTTCTCACCAGGGACCTTTAGGTTCTAGAAGTGAACAGGGGATTTCTGACAGTCTGTGGGCAGCGGCTGCACCAACCCACCTCCCAGCACTTTCTAGTCAATACTACTTTCAAATCCAGGTGAGCTGTTTCCTACCCAGAGTGACAATCGTTAGTGGCTGGGGAAGGAAAGCCAGCGCCTGAGTGCTGAAGTGCTGCGCTTTGTTTAGTTGTGTTATGTCATGGCATTTGTCCTGTCACGTCAATGCAACGTGTTCAAGTGCAGCAGAATGTGACCCGACAGAACGCTTTACGGCCAGCTGGGATGCTTTTCCCTTGGTTAATGGAAGAACGTACATGTGGGGAGCAAAGATCACAGAACATCCTAATTTAATCTAAAACAGGGAGCTGCACTGCATTTCCTTCCCAGGCTTTTCCAGTCTAACTTAATTGCTCTATCTCAATTATCTGAATGTAAAATTTTATTTGATGTATATAATAATTTCTACTGATCCTCCAGTTCTCCTCTCCACCCAAAAAATCCATTTTGGGGTTTTCTACTATCCATTCTGCTAATCCATTCGGCTACTACAGTCATTGCTTAAAAACTGCTGCTAATATAAAGATTACTCCTTTTAAGAAGGCGTGATGTATTTGTCTTGTAAGCTGAGATACAGATGGGTCAGTTGAATTTTTCTCCATCAGATGATACCTTTACTGTGCGCTGAACACTATTTAGAGACACCTGAGTTGCAACAACAAGCAAGGCTTGGGTGCGACATGTCATAGCAGGTCAGGTCAGCCCCGTGGGCTGCCCGGGCTAAGGAAAGGTGAATCCTGCAGCTTGTCCTGCAGGAAGAAAAGGTCCTGTTTCCCTCCCCTTCTCTTCCTCTCTCTTCTTCCCCTTCCTCGCTCCAGCATTTGTCAGACCCTTCACTTCTGGTTTTAACCTGGCAGAGAACTCTTTCCTTTGTAGTTCTCCCCAGGCTTGTGTGTTGGCCTGGTTCATGGGAGAAGTCCAGGAGGCGGTGGGGAAGGGAAGGAACAGGAGGACCGGGGAGCTCTGTTTCAGTAGCACGAATCTGCTCGATCAGCCCTGCTCTAACATCGCAGCAGGACTCATTAGCTGAGGAAGGAGCAATTCCTGCTTGTTGCTTCTGGGACCTGAGCTCGTGTCCAAAAGTTTTGCTGCCTTGTGTGGTGTAGAGTCCTTTGGGCAAGTCCGTGGTGGAGCTCTGTTGACACCCAGCTAATCCCCTGATGCTCTGGCCTGTCTTCCTGTGGCCTGAACACAAAGTTTAAAACAAAGCACCACGAGCAGTTAGGAGCACGGATTCAGTTTCCTCATTAACTTGTTATAGTCTCCATTGTTACGAAGTTTGACAACATGCGCAGGATCTCTGTATATTGAAATAGAACATTCATCTGTTGTCAGCTCAAACATGCATCTGACAGGCCTACCCATAATTGTAAAATTTCTGGGATTCTTTTATTTGTTGTCTTGTTCTAGCACTTCTGATGATTTTTATCCTTTTATCTGCCGGTATCAATAAGAACAATAACTGAGATTCACACATTCTGACGTGAATTGAGACGCTGGGAGTTAGCCCTCCATGTGTAGTGGTGTAGAGGCGAGTAATCAGCCATTAACAGCAGCAGCACAGGCTATGTGTTTTACAGCTTTGGTCTTCAATTGAGAAGAAAGGGGAAAAAAAAATCAGAAATGCAGGTTGACAAGTGCCTTGGCTTCTAAGTCCTCAAGGATCGTCACATGGCTGCAATTGTTTACTTTTCTTGTGGTAAACACGCTGTTTTGTCTTTGTTTTTTCGTGTCTATACCTCTAGTAAAGGGCTTTACAATTGTGTGAACTTTCAATGGATACTGGGTAAAAACAGAGGTCCCACACTATGTAGTGGAAGGCAACGGTCTGTCTTTACTAATTTTTGGTGAAACTTTTTGTTTCCTTTCCTGCAACATTTAGCACACAAAAAATAAGTAGCTATGCTTTGGGAGATGCAAAGGCCCAAAATGTTTTTAGACGATCATGTAAACTGGGAGAATAAGTAACTAGAAATCTCACACGGTAAAGGCGATTGATGGGTAAGGACAAGGCTGGGAGGTGGGGGAACGGCAATGAAGGCATTTATGGCCAGGCTGAACGCGGTGACTGACTGCCTGACTCTTCCAGAACACCTCAGGTGCCTCCTGGTGTCCATCCAGCCTTGCTCACTGCCCACGAACCCCTTTTGATGTTTTTGCATTAGCTCTCCCGTGTTTGACCAGCCCCTTTGGCCTCAGTGTAGCAACACATGGATCGTTATTACAGTTAATCATCCCTAATTGAAGCAATACTCTAAATGAGTCCTTGTGCGTCTCAGCGGTGGGAGGCGCTGGCAGTTCCCATCCAGTTCAGTTTGTTTACAGACTTCCAGAAGCATCATTTACAAAGTTCAGAGGCACGTTGATAAATCCCCTCGCTGGTTCAGTAGTGCTTCAATCAATCATCAAACTAACAGCATCAACATTTTTCCTGGGCTATTATCATCACTTCAATTGCTGCAGCAATGTATTCTGCACCAATAAATCAAGAGTGATCATTTTAGATGGGCAAAAACATAAACAGCATTTTAAAATATATATCTTACAAATCTAATTTCATCTTTCTGTTGGTTATTTTTATGATAGAAAAGTGGGATAATTTTCTGTGTTTGTCTTAGTTTCCTCATTTACACAAAAGACAATCTGGTATTTTCCAATTCTTTTACCAGCCAGCCAACAAGCCCCTAGCTAGCACGTTCATTTTTCATTTACCTTTTTCTTCTTTGCTGCTCATTTCACTAAGTGTGGAATGTCCTTGCGTTAAGAAATGGGTTGTGTTTCCTCAGGCAACAGGTGCTTATCTTTTTGGTTACAACATAAAACCGACAAACAGCTCACATATCTAACAGCTATTGTATGAGAATCTGAAACCTTTCTCCCCTTTAGTGAATACTTTTTTTTCAAGGCAAGCTGCAGCTGCAACACCTGAGTTGTTGTATGGTGAGATTTTCTGTGGGTTCTAGTTCCCTATTACGTTTTCCCATTACCAACATAAGAAATATTCTACTAGTTTTCATGAAAGAGTTTTACGTTCTGAGCCTTGTGTTCTCCTTTTCAATACCTGTGCATAGTTAAAGGGGGTTTCTTAATTTCCTGGTTTAGGCTTGCCTCAGAGATTGCTTGTTATATTTTCCCTTCTTTATAGTATACAAATATGTCTGCTGGCTGGAAATAGGAAGACTAGTTTTTGCTGAAAGTTGGCAACTCAGGTGATGACAATTGGCTCACGCTCCGTGTTACCCAGCTGTTGCGCGTGTTGACTTCGGTGCCAGATGGCACACCGCACACGTATAATAAGATTGCATTTTATGTTTCTGGATGAGCAATATCCCACTTGATTATGGTATTTGATCCTTCATCCAAAATGATCCGTTGTCCTTTGTGAAGCAAGACTTTGGTTCTGGCTTCGTACCTAGCGTGTCATTTAGGTACCTACCTTGCGTGATTTTATCATGTTGCAAAAGCATGTGGTTGTAGAGTGCAGGTTTGAGAGGTGGCTTGGGAGGACACCAGTCTTCAGAGGACTTATTTGACTGAGAGCAAAACGTTGTGTCTTTGTGGTGGCTGAAACTGTCTTTTTCCAAGAAAAAAACAAGTTAGCAATTTGAGATATCTACCCATTCAGAAAAATCCCTATTTCATGCAGAATGATTTTTTTTTTTTTTTCAATTTTCTAAGGGGTTTTTTTTTCCTTTTTCTTTAAATAAAAATATATTTAACAGGTCATTCTCATTCAGGCCAATTATAATATCATCATGAACCAAGCCATTGTATAGCTGGTAGAAAATCTCTCTTCTGATGGCAACAATCATCTACAGGCCTGAACTTGCAATATCAGCATCAACGGGAACTGCATGAGGGTCCAGAGATCAGTGGGCACTTGGGAGCTGCTGCCAGAAGAGCAGGAAATGTGCTCCATACGTTCCCATAGTCACCTGGGAAGTTCTGGTAAGAAGGAGGAACCCAAATGATATTTGAGTTAATGATGTTGAGAAGAAGACCACCATACATGCAGAAAAAAATTTATCCAAATTCTGCGCTATTCCGTGCTATTGTATTCTAGATGTTGAAGTTCAGAGTAAGCGAAGAGGGAAAGTTTTGTAACCTTTCCTACTGCCTGAATTTAGACTTAGAAAACAACAAGTTTTCTAATGGTCTGATATTATGCACTCAAACTTCTGCTCTATATTCAAATTTAAAGCATAGAACTGAAAAAAATGAGAGTTTTTTTTTCAGCTCCTGAGTAAGCTAGCTTGGCAGCTACATGAAATGATTTAGTTTTTTACAGTTCCAAATATGACAGGATTAGCCCTTCATCCTGTTGTTTCAGTATGTCTGCATTAATTATTTTCAGTCCTCTTTAATTCAACAAAACATCACATTTTCAGTTCAATGGATTGGCCTATTCTTAAATCATGTAAATATTATTCAGAACTAGGTGATACCCATATGCAGTCTTGCCAAAGTACACTCATTTATTTTTTAACTTCTTTAGCATACTCAGTCATCCAAGGAGCGAAACAATACATGATTTATAAAAGACATTTAATGAATTTCATCCAGTTCCCATCGGAATTTCAATATTGCTGAGACATAGGCACTAACAGAAAGAACAACAGCAGAAATCCCTAAGAAACTATCATCCTGCATTCTGGGGTCGTTCTGTTTGTGTATGTGAGGGCTGAACTACTGCTTTACTGTTCAAAACCTAGATTGAACAGAGCTAATTAAAACAACTAATGCCTGTGGCCGACGGTGCCAAGAAGGGATTTGCTTTCTAGGACAAAACCGCCCCTTTGAGGGACGCCTGCCGCCTCCCAGCCTGGCACTGTGGTGCCATATTTAGTCCTCTTGAAATCTGGCGGTTTGGTTTGCACCCTGAACGTAGTCTTTGTATAGATAGATGTGAAGTTTAGTTACATGAGTGGGTCTGGTTTGAGGTCTCAGGGTTTTAGAGATGCAGCCAGAAAGGTCCGTGCGCACATACCCGACATCAGTGTGCTGTACCTGGGATTACTGAGTGACCCGGGAGCACCTCAGTGCTTAAAGCTAATAACCCACCGTTTCACACCAGAGATGTTCCAGCCTGATTTGTCAGTCATTCAGAAGGCTAATACCTAGAACGTTGCAACTGTGTGAAACGGGTAATTTTCTCATGTCACAAACAAGGCTCAGTTAATACAAGCTTGTGTTGATGCATTTTAGAAATATAAGACTTGCTATTACCCATCTCAAGTCATAGAATCATAGAAAGGTCTGGGTTGGAAGGGACCCCAAGGGTCACAGAGTCCCAGCCCCCCTGCCACAGGCAGGGACACCAACCTCCAGGCCTGGATCTACACAAGGTTGCCCAGGGCCCCGTCCAACCTGGCCTTGAACACCTCCAGGCATGGGGCATCCACCCCCTCTCTGGGCAGCCTGTTCCAGCACCTCACCACTCTCTCTGTAAAAAACTTCCCCCTCATATCTAATTTAAACCTTCCCTCCTTCAGCTTCAATCCATTCCCCCTTGTCCTGTCCCCAAGTCCTTCCCATTTGCAGATTCTGCGGTTCCTCATAGTTTACCTTGAGGTGGAAGGTGCAGGACTTTCCTAAACTGAGATCAGCCTGGTAGTTTAAAATCTGTGCAACTGTTCCAGCCTTAGTGTGCTGTATAAAGGATTATCATTTAAATTGTAACTCAGTATGAAGTCCTCCAGCGTCAGATATCCTTCATGGTTTCTTTAGTTGGCAGAAGGGTTGACAACAAATCGCACTCTCCAGCTTTGTTTCGTACAGCCTGTGCATGGTTCTCATGACAAACACCAGCTTGTCCCTGGTGCAGCCAGCAGTGGCTTCTGTTTAGCAGGTAAACTCTTCTCTCAGTACAATTTGCATAGTACAACTCGCAAGTCATTAATATTGTAGTAATATTTTCTTCTCAAGTTGGAGAAATCACATGGAAGTGCAAGCTAGGTAGATGTTATAACTGTAGAGGTGTGCAACAAGTCATAATTATGGACCGTAATATTTATCTACAGTAATAGCCCTTCATAGGCAACAGCTTACTGCCGTTTCTCTTTCTTGCATTTGGAATCTGAAACATGAACGTTGCAGATCCAAGCCTGCTTTATCATGCCATTTTAACATTTTTCTATTATCTGTTAATTATTGATGTTAGCCAGATCATTACTTTCTGTGGACGGCTGTTTTGAAGATGTCAGCTACAAGCCAGCAATTGCTCTCGTCAGCATTGCCCTTAGTCTCACAGTCGCAGTACAGCTCCTCTTTCTCACATCATTATATAGTGCTGCTATTTGTCGTTCTAAATATACAAGTGGGACTTCTGAATCTATATGTAAACAGAAAATACAGTTTCATTTAATAATAGCAGAAAATGTACTGCAGGGGCAGGCAAATGAGTAGCTCGATGAGGAACACGATGAGTGGTCACAGAGCACCGCTGCCTGTACCATGAGCCCTACGTGGTGACCGCCAGCCCTGTGAGCAGCCCCCGTCAGCACCCGTCCCAGCCCAGGGCAGCCCATGGGGTTCGTCTGCTTCAGGAATGTGTCGCGGGTGGCTGGAGCTGGCCGGGGAGCAGCCCTGGGGACAAGGCGCAAGTGCTGGAGCCAGCAGCATCCCGGGCTGCTGGAGCAGAGAGGCAGCCAGGGTGGGAGGAAAAGGGCCAACAGACCTGAACTGGAAGAGGAGAGGTCCAGGCTGTACCCGAGGGGTAGCTCGGGAGGGCGGCCAAGCAGGGCAGCAGCTTGCACGGAGATGTCGCACTGTCTCCGTCCTTGGAGGTTTGCAGGATCGGAGAGGACCAAGCCCTGAGCAACTGGGTCAGCCCTCAGGTCCTGCCCTCCTGGGGCTGGGGGTCCAACCAAGGACCTCCTGGGGCCCCTTCCCGTGTGAGTTACTCGGTTGTTCTAAGTTTTTCTCCTTTTCTGATACGTGTTTGTGGGGGTGTACAGCATGCAGATGCATGTTGCATGGCTGCTGATAACTTTTTAATAACTAAAGATGTTGATGGACACATTTCAATTGAAGTAAGCTTACATGTATTGCTCAATTATCTCACTTCAGGGGAAATTTGTGGCCAATAACTTGAAAAAATTTTGATTTTGCATTTTTATGCAAGTGACAACAGAAATGTGTTGAGTTTGTACTAACAATAGTTTTCTCAAACAAGAAAGATAGCACAGAAGTATGTTCTGTTATGTGACATTAGACAAAGCATAAACAATCAATAGAAAAAAATGTTTAGAAATGTCCCAAACTTTATTATAAACTGTTTAATTATATTTAGAGCAGGTCTTTGTAGTCTTTGCAAGGGCTTTTCATACCAAATCCCACAAATATGTGAAAAAAAGAGAAATCTTTTAAACCATCTCCTCATAATCAAGTCATTAATATCAAATGCAATTCTGGCATGAGTTTCAAGTGGCTTTGTTAACATCCAAGCAGCTAGTTATTTCATATTGCATATACTAGATTTAAAATTTAAAAAATAAATAAATAAATAAAATAGGGTTTTTAAGTAAGCTCTGCAGAGTTTTCTGTTCAAAGCATGAAGGTCTCTGAACAGCAGACGTCGAGGATCTAGAAAGTTTTATCCTTCAGAGTGGTCCATTCAACTTTCATGTCCGATCAGGTTCTCCATAAAACCTCTGACCCATTGAATCGTTTCTGTAGTTGGTATCTAACCGGAAATTGTGGAATTGTGTTTTCCTGGGGAAACAAAAGGGACTTTTCCCCAGGACTTTGAGACTGCTGGGATCCTTGAACCCCAGAACCAAAGAGCAGTCTTTGCAACAGAAAAGCACGTGACAGTAAATGAAATTGAAATTGCTTCATGAACATGATCTTAAGAAAGATTTCCTTAACAATACCTTTGAATGCATCACCTGAAAGAAGATGCACAGAATCCTTAAGTCTCACTAGGTTTTGGCCTTGCTGTCCTGAAGCTCCTGAAAAAACTTCAGTCCTCACAAGATGATGACAAGGCTCCACACTTCATGGTGACTCTTGTCTTTGTTAACACTTATAAAAGCAAGAGGACATTGCCTGTTAAAATTAATAAGATCAATGAAAGAAATCCCGAAGCTGTTCTTTAACGTGCACCTTCTATGAAACCATGAGTTTAAGAATTAATTTAAAAGTTGCGTCACTCAGCTGTAGTTATTTTCTCTGTTTAAAATCTGGTAATTGTGTATATTAGGCAAATGCAAGGACGGAGGAGCATTATACTTTCAGGTTTTCTATTTAATTGTTTGTCCTGGAGAAATTATTTTAGCTGTTCTGAGATATTTTATATAAATAAATGTCAAATTAGAAATCTAAAAAAATCAATACAAGTACAATTTTATTTGCTTTCCTCTTCTTCCACAAAAGCAATAGGAAAGTGAATGGTACTCCTAAGTCTAAAAGCAACGTGAGCTGGACTCCCACATATGATATTTAAATTAGATGTTACTTCATACAGGACCATTTGCATTTTGCTTTTATTTGTTATCTTCCATTCAAAGGCAAAAAAAGTATTGTGTCTAAACAAAATTGTCATTATCCTTGTACTGGCTACAGGAATTTTATGGCAATTTGTATTTTAAGTAATTCAGGATGATAATTATACTTACTGCTTCGCTAACTGCATAGTTACTATTCAGAGTAGCTCATGTATATTTTACTGCCATGTACGTTCTGTATCAGAGCAGACCTTTTGCAAATTGATTCATTTGCATCATCATATACTCTTTCGGAAATCATTTTCTGATCTTGAGGTATAGACTTCTGGTAGAATCAGAGAGCTAATTCCTAGAACTCATTTTATAGATGAGGAAACTAAAAAGGAAACGAAGTAAGTTACATTCCCCCCCCCCCCCCCCCCCCCCCCCTCTCCCCTTCCAAAAATTAAACCCCCCCCCCCCCCCATTTGGTATCATTTTTAAAATGATGTACCACTGCTGAAATGGGAATTTTTGACAAAGAGAGTATTTAGTAGAAAATTTTGCTTTTGTTCATTCATGTGGAAAAACTCAAAAAGAACAAATTATTTGGCTCACTCCCCCCACCCCTGAAATGCTGGCAAACCGTAGGACTCCGTGGGACATGTGCCTGTCAGGTACCTTGGAGCACGCGCTTGTCCTGTGCCCATCATCTGTCTCTCCCAGACACTTACTTTCAAAAGATACTAATTTAAAAAAGTTAACCCACTGCAGAAACCCATTAGAATTTTTTTCCTCCCTCACCTCCACAAATTGACACTGCCTGAAGCTGAAGAGAGGCAAAAATCCTGGATGAATGACAAGTATCATGGCTTTTAAAGTCTGTTATCCCGTGGCCCTGCAGGGATAGAAGAAAGGGGACAGATCCTCTGATCAGTCGACTTGGAACAACATAAACAGAGCAAAGTTGTTTTAAAATGGCTGAAGAGGGCTAATTCCCTTATTCTGCTTGCGCGGAGGCTTGGGGAGCCGATACTCCCACACTGGCAGTGAGACAAGCTGCATTCATCTCCAACATCTGAAGAAACCGAGCTATTTGATGTTTTGTTTTGAAAAAATTATTGGGGATGGTTTCATATGCAAAGAGTTCTCTTTTTTTTTTTTTTTTTTTTCTCTGAGTCCTAGATAACCATAATTTCAGTTATCAGAGGTACTACATTTGAATTGTGTAAAGTTCCTTAAAAAGATGATATAAATGGAGAGAACATGTACCGATGAGTAAGAGGGTTTATCTGTGCTGTGAGAAGTCATTCTTTGGACTTTCTCACTATAGAAATAGGCAGCTAGCAAAGAGTTAAATCCCCTTTTCCCCTTCTCCTCCTGAAATAAGACAAAATAAACGACGTGCAGATGTAGCCGATTTGTTTTAGCCTATTTCTAGAACGTGACATTCTGGCGAGAAACAGGTAACTGAAATGGGCAATAATAACTTTTCATTTCTTTTGAAAAAGGAGAAATTGGAAAACGTAGTCAGGACACTGGTACGACACGGTTTAATGCTCCATTTTGTTATAGCATGTGAAGGGAAAATGACACTTATTGCTACTAGTGTTTAGGAAGGAAATGGCTATTTAGATGACTATGAATTCTTAGACAAGAAGATGGGTTTTCGTACTTAATACATAACTCTGTGGTTTGGTGTTTTGTTTTTTTGTTTGTGGTTTTTTTTTTTTTTTAAAGTTCATCCTACACAGAACCGATCGTAACCCAAATGGTAGTTTATCCTTTTTCTCAAAGGAACAAGTTCTTAATATCTCATTTGCATGAAATTTTGGGGACTCTGCCTCGCGTTATTGAGTACCGCTGCTGATTGTCTTTTGATAATTCTAGTTTTAATTAGTATCATATTATCTCATCTGTGTGTGTACAACAGCATATTTCAGAACATAGGTATGGAAGGAGTAAGTCGTATTGGCAACAGATGAAAGTGAGATGGAATGCTTCAAAGGCCAGACAGGCAGAAAGCAGAGAAGAGGGTCTGTTAGGTATTGGGATGAGAAGCTTTTGAAATACAGATAACCTACAGCAGAGATGAGCTCTCTTCTCCTGGCACTCGTAATTAGACAGATAAGAGGGTAAAGTGAAAGGAAGCCAGGAGATACAGACAAAGTTCAGGATAAACCATCCTGGAAAGGTGAAGCCACGGAAACTTATCCTGGAAAAAAAGTCAGATGAAGCTCAGGTAGGAAATCATGAAGGACATGAAATGTTTGTGACAAACTTGGGGACATAGGCAATGAGATGACAACCAGCCGTGTGAGTGCTTTTACATGAATAGGCTGAAAGCTCGGGGGATGTTGTAACAGGTGTCGCAGAAAGAACGTAATGGCCGTACTACAGGCCGTAAGTTCCCCAGCAAGGGAGGAACACTTGGCCCTGGTGATAAACAGCCACAGGATTAACCAAATGCACCATTAAGAGTAAGTTGGTTTATCCCTGTTCAGCGTGACAGTGCCACAGCTGGGTCCCCCTTCCAGGTCTGCCCTTTTTTTTTGACAATAAAACAGTTGGCATTAGGAAGAACAATTCTTCAGTTGCTTCTGAGCACCGCGGTTCTTCATCAGCTTCAGTCAGTATGTGTGAAAAACCCCATCCGGAACAGTCGTAACAACACTGAACACCCTTGTTGGCGGGGTGGTGGTGGAAATCAGTGCACCTATGGAGGAACTGCCCGATAATGAGGAAGATAATTAAAAGCAAATTAGAGGAGCATCTAAGAGGGGAATATGTTTGTAGGCAGCTTAAATGCTCTAAAGGCAACAACTTATTTTACTATTCCACACAAATATGCACAGCATAATAGTTTTAAAGAAGATCCGCCAAAAATTAAATATAAACCAACATACAAAGGAACTATTAGGTTTGGTTTGGTTTTCGGTTTTGCTTTTGTTTTCTCTTTTTTATTTTTTTTTATTATTTTTAAAGGCAAAACAGTCAACTCTCAATTTAAAAGTAAAAGGCAAGCCAAACAGATTTTGAGCACTTACTGAATGTGGAAAAGCTAATAACAAAAACTTTTTTGAACACATCAGAGTCAGGAAGCTTGCCAGAGAAGCAGTCAGTCTGATAGATGATCAAGGCATGGCAGGAGCATTAAAGGAAGATAAGGCCATCGCAGGAAAGCGAGATGAGTTTGCACTGCTGTTGGCTGCGGTGGAGGTTGAGGACGGCTCCGTGCTAGAGCTGCTCTTTAGGAGGGACACATTTAATAAAGAGTCTCAGATCGAAGAGCCCAGAGCTGACCCTGACGGGGCAGGAGGCCAGGGCAGAGGCTCTGGGGCCCCTTCCCAGCTGAGTTACAGGGAAGGTCTGTGATCCTGGCTCTGGTCCTGCCAGAGATCCGAAAGCAAGAGCTGCTCTCTGTGGTGTGACCGGCTTCTGCTGCGCAGAGCTCTACACCTGCGGCCAACCCCTCCTGTATCCTCTTAGGAGAGAAGGGCAAAACAACAAATGATTTCCAAACGGGCGTAGACATGCTACCTTTTCATCAGAAGTGACAGCTGGGAAGCAACTTCTGATCCAGTATTTCGTTCTTGATAGACACGGGGATAGTACGTCCATAAAAGAAAGGTTATCCTATAGCTGCTTTGTTTCTCGTGTTGTACTCACGTGTATTTGCTGAGCACTGTACGTATTGGTATTCCATTCTGGTCCTTTCCTGGCTCTTCAAACTGCCTCCTTGTACTTGGCCTGAATTAGAATCATAGAATCGTTGCGGTTGGAAGAGACCTTAACGATCATCAAGCCCAACTGTTGACTCAGCACTGCCAAGGCCACTAAACCAGGTCCCCAAGCACCACATCTATATGGCTTTTAAATCCCCCCAGGGACGGTGACTCCCCCACTGCCCTGGGCAGCCTGTGCCAGGGCCTGACAGCCCTTTCCATGAAGAAATGTTTCCTAATACCCAACCTAAACTGCCCCTGGCGCAACTTAAGGCTGTTTCCTCTTGTCGTATCGTCTGTTACGGAGGAAAAGAGACCAGCACCCACCGCACTGCATCCTCCTTTCAGGTTACAGGAGAAGATCTAGGCAATGCCAGTTCCAGATATGTTGCTCTATAGAAGTTGACTAATCTTTAAAAATAGGCTAAATCCCAATTTAGACTGATTTCAGCAGAGTAAGCTTAGAAGACAATAGCTATAATTATGCAAATTTAAACAAGTGACAAGCCTTAACACAATGTATACAAAATAATGGTTTAAATTAATTAGCTTTAGGAATTAGCAGAAATTGGTCATTTGTATGTAATAATAGGACTGGAAGCTAATGATCCAGAGTGAGAGAGTTTTGCCAGTAGATATTAAAGCTTAGATAATCTTTTGTTTAGGAAATTCACACTGGTATTTGTTTAGGATTGCAGCCTGTGCCTGTATTACTGTACTGGAATTCCAATCACTCACCAGTTCTTAATTACACAATATAGCTGATACGATAATTGTGGCATGTATTGATTATTAACTGGAGTCTGTATGATAATTAATAACAAAGTTCTTAAACAGAACATAAATAACATAAAAATGACATAAGCTTTCCCAAATTGGTGTTATTACACAGTGGTTGTGACCCAGAGTTTTAATTGTCGATACGCATTTAGATTCACTGCTATCCAGTCCAGTGTCTGAAATCTTGAAGTCGTTGCCAATAAAAGACAATTAATTTTGTTACCAAGGCTTTTTTCCAAGCTGTGAATTTTTCAAATGATCTGCCAGAACAGCCTCTATTCT
This sequence comes from Podiceps cristatus, assembly GCA_000699545.1. Lineage (NCBI taxonomy): Eukaryota > Metazoa > Chordata > Aves > Podicipediformes > Podicipedidae > Podiceps > Podiceps cristatus. Next base: position 34,981 of record KL283613.1, read on the forward strand.
TCGGGGCCCCTAGTTGATCAGAGTTGTCTTCTACTCTTTACGTACTAGTTACGTTTTGCTTTTACAACTTAAATCAGGAACAATATCACCAGAATCCTGTAAGTATATCTGTGCCTGGTATGCATCTTAGTATTCTAGAGTATAGTACATATTACTCTCGTGTATAGTGTCTGCTTGTCTCCTATGTTCAGTTGCACTGATTTTGCAGTATTTCAAGAAGTATTATCCTTGAATTATTATTCGAATATTGACTATCCTTGAATAATTATTATCCAAAGATTTCAAGTAGTATTATCCTTGAAATTCTTAATGCTAAGTTTTGGAATGCCTATCTCCTATATAATAATAAGAACAAATCACTCTACATCAGAGGCTCGTGGCAGAAGCTGGTGCAGGACGTCCGTCATTACGGGTGTCGTGGTGAGCCCCGGTGAGGCTGAGGACCTTTTCTTCTCTCCGCTGTGCAAACACGCCATGAGGGATAATCGCTGGAGAACTTTAAATCTAGACCTTGTACCAGGGGGGCTACTTTCTCCGGAGTCAGATCTTTTGTGGCCCCTTCTTTAATTAAGCAGAAAAAGGGAGGTTTACAAACATCACCCCGAGTGACTGCAGCTTTTTCCCCGGCTGCGGCCGGCAGCAAGCCGAGCCTCGCGTCCCGCTCTCGCCCCGGCAGCGCTCGCCCCGCTGAG